>CM076577.1:760673879-760912567 GCA_034641835.2 Pinus albicaulis
TGAAGCATTGACAAGGCATGGAGTAGAACCCTGTGAATGGTTCCCTTTGATGAATCAAAGGTGTGGGAATCATCATTACCAGCCTTCGGATTTCTCTTTAATATGATAGAAAACTCATTCAACACCTGCAAAATACAAAAACTATATTATAAAATCCTGCGTTCTTTTGGTAAACTGCTTCAGAGGGCATGGGGAGAGAGCATGGCCGTTGGATGGCATCATCCAACGGTTGGGATTAATTAGAGGTGGTCAAGGAGAGCGGAGGAGGAAAATAAGACAGATCCGTCGATCGCGTAGAGATCAATGGTGGGGATCGCATGGATTTAAACCAAGATCGGGAAATGCGATATGGACCGTCCAATTTGGACACGTGGACGGTCCAGATGCAATCGGAGGCAAATGCATCGGTGGGGGTAAAGAACTTGGGTGCGATGGAGCGATTGAGCACTAGCCTTTGATCTGAGGATCAGATCAACGGTGAGGAGTGAATCGGAGGGATGGCCAATCAGGGGTAGAGAAATATTGGACGCGCTCAATAAAACTTGCGATGCAATGTTGCGCAAGCCGTTCGATCGGCTCCAGATTGACGACAGATATTGTTTTAACTATGTTCCGGCGGAAACCCTTCATAATGTAGAAAAATCCAAAAATTTAATGAAAACAAAGGTTTTGGGGGGTGGATCTTATATGTATGAAATGGGTGGCGCTCGATTGCAGGGCCGTTGGATGCATGGAATATGATGGGCCCAGGGCTTATGCATATGAGAGCTAATCGGAATCGGAGGTCGGGCTCGGGCTTTTCAATCTAACCATTCGAAATCCTCCAATGTGATTAAGTGCCTTGGGACTTTAACCTCTGGTCCCGAGCACGAGTGATATGAAAGAAGTGGAGGGTGCGGAGTTTAATATAACAGGCTAATTGCGTCGGAAGCTTTTGATGCGGTCTTTCAATCTACCCATTTTCATTATAATAATCATACTCGGCACATTTTAGACCAAAACTTTGGGTAAATGGATTTTTGGATTTACAAAGGAAAAACGAATCGGGCAAGGAATTATTTCAATGATTTAGCGCTCGATTGCGGGCACAAGGGTTTATGAAGCAATAATATGATCGGGGGATAAAAACAGAGGGCTAATCGCAATCGAAAAACTCTATGAGGCAAAAATACTTGCACGCTGCATTTTGTTCCAATGCGATAAGCGCTAAAAGGCTCTAGCACCTGGTTCTAGGGTGCGGGCACATGGAGGGGAAGTGGTTTAAGACTTAGCCCAAGGGGGCTTAAGCCTTTATACAAAAATGTGTATTTTTCATGAGATTTTCAAGTTCTTCAATGGATTTTGGGGGTTTCGGCGGAGTTCAAAGAGGAGTTTTAAACTCTGTAAGGTGGATTTTATGGAGGGGAGATGAGGAAAAATGGAAAATAGAGGAAAACGATGGGGAAAATGAAGGTTAGTTTCTGAGTGGAGGAAGGGGAGAAAAGGGGATTTTGCAGCAGTCTTTTCTCATGGAATTTTAGCAAAATTTCTGAGTTTTGAAGGGAAATAGCAGTGAATTTTTTTAGACAAGGGCATCAGATCTTCAAGAGGCTTCAAGAGATAACATTTTTGCAAATAAAACAGTTTCTTGAAGGCTCCAAAAAATGTTTTGGCCACCTTTTGATAGAACAAATTTTATAGGTGGCCAACAAGGACCACACTAGCGAGGGTGCTAAAGGTTCCATGCAAAGCAGAAGGTTGCTCCACATACCATTTCACGGCTGGTCTAGTTAAGGTGTGCTAAAATAGTCTTAATAGAATAGTATCATCAATAATATTGTTCGACGAATACCATAGGTTGAAATTCATTACATGGTTTCCAGGGTCTTCTGCTTGCTTCCCTTCAAATTTTTGAATGTACGAAGGGAGCTTCATGGACATGGGGAGCCAATTAGGATTGTGTGCAATGGGACCATTTGTTAACTTTGATAGAACTGGTAGGTTTCAAGATTCTAGGAAAAGTAATTGAGTGTTGAGTGCCATTGTAGATTATGAAAACATAGGAATATGGTTATGTATGGGGGTTGTATGGGGGATAATACCGAGTGATGTACCTGTCTATGTGTTCTGTTGGCTCCCTGAATGGGTAGTGCTCCTCTGCCCTCTGGGGATTGTGGGAGGAGTGGTTTGTGGTGACCCTGAGGGGGTTTCCACATGTGTGGTGTTGGGTGACCCTTGGGGATTTCCAACTAAATATGCCCTGATAAAGGATGAACTGATAAGGGTGTTTGTGTGATGTCTTTGATGCCTGAGTGGCCAAATACCTGGCACTCCTCCCTCTAATGGGGGGAGGTCCAAAAAACACCTAGATCGATAAGGTCTCGTTGGGTCTGTTATGGTGTCGACCTGGTTTAATTTTGGAAATATTTTTTAGTTTCTCTGAGAGGAGAGAGATTATTATCAAATAAAAATGCGATCACATACATAAACAAAGTGAAAAATAAAAGGTCAATTTCTCCTTTAGATTAATCCTGTGTGATCAGTCAATCAAAAATTAGTTTTGGTTGTTTTGCGCATGATACTCAAAAATCTTATAATACCTAATCGTCCTCACACTCTCAAATGTAACTGGGCCTTGCAAATATATATTTTGGTGGGTACTGGGGCTAATGTCCCAAAATAACTAGCAACACCTTCCAACAACTGAATAATCGACTAAGGTAACGAAAAGAGGATTATTTTTGCCTGCATCGTCACCTACAGGAAGGATGCCCTAGATTTGGCCACTAAAGTACCGTCGTCCCACATGAGTGTTCGAGTCTTGAGATTCTTCGTATTAAGATACCAATATCGAGCACGAGATGGGTCAGGTAGCCCCAAATTGTACCGCATGCACTGGGCCTAAGCTTAACCCCCTCTGAATCGGGTCTCTGTGGTGCTCGGGAATTCTTTTCTATGGGCGGATAGATAGATTTAAAGCTCCCTAAACAGTCAACTTCTATGTTTCAAGAATGTAAAATAACCATGGAAGCTTATTGGATGCATACCCCAATGGTTCTAACCTGAACTATTAATTATTTTGTGGCCCCTGTGAGGAGATTTTAATGAGTTCAATTAATGATTAGTTTTAAGGAGTCTTACTTTGCTTATGGTGTGCCGTGGAGAAGCGACGATAAGAAGAGGACCAAAAATCCTAACTTGTTGAAGCTTCGTGTGTGTGATGAAGTGTATAATCACGATTTTATAGCTTGTGGATATGCGATGATACTTTACACTTTCTCCTAATTAAACTATGTTTGTTTGTTCCTTTCAAAAAGTAAACATGCGCGGATAATGGGCCACTTATAATTTTTCCTATTTAGACTAAATGTTACACTATAGGGAGATGGAAAAGTATCAAAAGAGTGTTCATATGCATGCCCAGGATCACCAAGAGGTGCAATAGAAGCATACATTACTTGCCTTCTAAGATACTTTGATCCTAGTCCCGAATCCTAATGCAAAATTCAAACTAAACTTAATGCAAAAATTGGAAAAATTGGAAAGTAACTAAAAATGTGTGGATATGGGCCACTTACTTCCTGCTAATTACCTATGTGTTTGGTGTCTATTATCACTAATAATTTCATTAAGATAGCATGGGTGATTTAAAAACCACTTACTTGGCTCCTAATTAAACTATGTTAATTTGTGATAATAAACTAAAATTAGAACTACACTATAGCTAAACTAAATTTTAGCTAAAAACATGTCCTAACAGTCAAGAAACACCATAACACAGTGCTGGCAGATTTATTTTGGGCTGGCATTCGCTTTACACTTGCAAAAAATGGAGAAAATCAGTGAAAAAATGGCTCACTGGTTTCTGCGCGGGTTATTTCTACACAAGCGCGCGAATCTGCGTGTTTGTCTTAGCTGAACATGCGTGGACCTGCGTGTCTATTTGAGCTAAATGCGTGCGGTTTTCCTGTGCACATAAATTCCGCTTTTCCTAAATTGAACCTCTTCACAGAGGGTGAATGATAGAATATGAGGAAGAGGAGAGTTGGTCTTGCAACAATCTTGAGCAGAAAAGAGGTTCTGCAAAACAACAACCACTTAGCTTAAGAGGAAAAATAAGTGGAGTCGCCAATCCTGTATTGGTGTGTTTAGTACAAGGCTATACGAAATGTACCGGTGCTTGGTAGGAGTGATTTCTAGCCTACAAGAAATGTCACAGGGAAAACATGGGTTGTTAGATGGTTAGTGAAGCATCATAGCATATAGAAAAACTAGTTATAAAACATAGCATACTACAAAGAGGAGGAAACAAGAAAAAACAAATACACATATAACACAAGCTCAATATCGAGTAAACGAACTAATAATACCAATGGAGAAAAAATCCCCTTGTATTAGCCGTTGGTGGTAAAAAGAGGTAGAATGCTAAAACACTCACAGTGAATCCTTAGAGTTATGGAGCTCTAATACCCAAAGCAAGGAGGGCTCTTCCCTTAAGTTGTTTGCAAGATTCTCCTTCTCCTCGAATGAGTGATC
Source organism: Pinus albicaulis (assembly GCA_034641835.2). Classification (NCBI taxonomy): domain Eukaryota; kingdom Viridiplantae; phylum Streptophyta; class Pinopsida; order Pinales; family Pinaceae; genus Pinus; species Pinus albicaulis. The sequence continues at coordinate 760,678,395 of CM076577.1, forward strand.
TGATAACGAACAACTGATGCACTTCTCCTTTGGGATTGAGATTTTGTATGGCCAACAAATGAATCCCTTCACTCATTTGTTGCTTGGACAACACATTGTTGGTTTGCTCATGGGAAATTTGGCCAACATAACAATGTGTTCTAAATTTTTCTTCTCATGGTGGTATTTTATAGGAAAAATTCAAATCTTATTCCCTCTCTTGGTACAATTGTGGATAGTGACCCAAGCGTGGTGTTTGATTTCATTGTGTGCTCACTTGAGGTCTCAAGGTGGCTCTAGGCGATTTTCCTTGGGCGGCCTCAAGTGGAGAATATTCTTCCCGAAGTGTGAAAAGTGATTCCAAATGGTGACCTTCCGCCATACCCAGGACCACATGGCTTATTGAGGGATAGCCGCAGAGGCTTGCTCTGCTATTGAAGAAAAGGGCCCGCAGAGCATATTGTGCCAATGTCTTATGTGCACAATTTAATAAATTTTCCTTTTGACCTTAGATAAAGTTATATTTTCATATTCTTTAATGTTTTCCACCCTGTAAATCCTTCTTATTGACATTTCATGATGTCCTTTGCTTGTCTGATTCTCCAGTGATAACACATCTCCCTATCCCTTCTCTTCTTGTTCTTATATATTTTGTTAACCGTTCGTTGTTTCACCATTGGTCGTTTCTTCTCTACGTAATTATCTATCAAATCCTACAAATATTCTACTGCATTCTTGTTGCGTAGTAACTTTATACATGCTTGTATAAATGGTTTGATCTCTTCATCTCCTCCTGCTTCCTTCAGAGGTCTTCCTGATGTTGATGCACTTCCTTCTGAAAATTCTTTTTGTGCTTCAATAAAGGTCTCTTTTGCGTGCTAAAGATTAAACCCTTCCTTGTTTTCAGGTGGTTTACAGATCCATACATCAGTGTCTAGTTGCTTTCCCTTATCTTCATTGGTGGCTACACCACTCCTAGTAACCACATTCACATTCAAATCTTCTTCACAGGTTTCAATGTGAACCATATGAAGATTTTTTGTTGGATCCTGCATCTTCTTTTCCTGCATTTTAGCAATCAAGACATGACAATATTATATGACATGATCAAATTGTCTATAGTACCTGCACGACTGTCGTGATGTATTCAAACAGTCACGCGCATAATGGCCATCATCTCCACAGTTATAGCAAATTACTTGTCCTCTTCCTCGGCCACCTGATCCACCTCCTCGGCTTCTTCCTCTGCCTTGACATCCTCCCCACCCAAAAGGGGATGTTGATGATGTAGACTCAACCTGAATTCTATATATTTCAGCTTTATCTAACATCATATCATAAGTGCGACAATGTTTCTCATATTGTCCTAATGACGAACATAATATTCAAAACAAGTGCTTCAAGTCAGGTTGATACTGTATGATCCTTGGGCGTGAATCTATGTCACATAATCCAACAATTTGACAGATCGTGCACCATACATGACTTTTCAATGGACTAGGACCTCCAACGTTTAGATAATTGTTGAAGACAGGGAACTGATCTTTATGGTTCCCAAAAGCTTTACATTTTATGCACCAAACCTCTGCACAAACCTCCTTGCCCTTGTCCTTGCACAGAATTTCAATTTATAGATGCATGGCTTCCAACTGATTTTGAATTTGTTGAGTTACCAGTGCAACAGGTGTTGGAGTAGCCTCTAGTTTCATAGCAACCTCAACAGCCATAGGTTGTGTGGCAATATTTTGATGACCTAAGGGTTGGCGCAAATATGGGAGCAACATAGAAATGAACCATTCCTTATGTTGAGTATCATCAATAAAAACTCCACCATATCTGATGGTGCGCTTCAGTCTTTGATCGACCTCCCATACCGATTCATTAGCCTCCTGACGAATCTCCTTCATTTCTTTCACCAGTTGCACGCATGAATTAGGCTTCTTAAAATGTTATTTTAGGGTCACTTTTATTTGTTCCAAGGTAGCATGAGGGTTTTCTTGAGCATACCTGATGTACCAATATAATGCACGATATTGGAAAGAAGTAGCCAACTGTACCTTCCTAATATCAATATTGTTAACCTGTTGAGCCTGCCATATGACCCTAGTCACAAACCATAAGTGGTCAGTATCCTCATTTCAAATGCCTATGAAATTAGGTAACTTCATTGATGCAACCATATCTACTTCTTGGGGATGTGGAGGTGGTGATGTACTATGCGGTGGAGTGGGTGATCTATGATGAGAGTGCAAAAGTGGAGTGGATGGGGTTGGAAACAGTCTCAAGGGTGTCTAGTGCGATGACCTTTCTCCTTCGGAGTCACTAAAACTACTAGTTTCTGGTTCACCTTCACTCTCAGATCTAGGCTTTAGAGGGCTATAAATATAATTTTTAGAATCTTTGCGGTAAACTTTTCGACTGCGTGTAGTTGGGCCTCTTCGAGGCATTCAAGCAATATGTTTTCATATACAACTTCATTCACATAATAGAAATTTCATAAACAATTTAAAAGAGCCCAGGAACTTACCTCTAGGGCCTTTGGAAAACCTTCTTTCTACTTCAAAATATGACACAAATTGATCAATGGAAAATTCAGTCACAAATCCTCCCAAGAGGCGATCAATCCAATGATCTACAACGCGGGTGACCTTATTGTCTAACTGCTCTACTTGCTGGATCAATTCAGGAGTCCACTAAGTGACTGCGTCATCTTTTATGTAGGTATTAAATTCAGCTAAGCGCGACAACCACTCTTGTAGCTCATGCACAAAGGGGAAAAATAATATTTCATGCACTTTTGTATAAATATATTTCTGTACCCACTATTCGTCAGATAGCTTAGTACTTCTATTCTCTTGGAGTGTGAATTCAAGGATCTTTCTATGTAGCCAATCTTGCAATTCATTTCGTGAAGGATGCCACAACATCAAATCTCCCTCAAAATGATCCTGGTCTCAGCATGGAACCATTTGTTGTCTTGAGGGGTCCTAACCCAGGTTCAGAGTTTATGGATAAAACAACAAACCCTCCAACTAATGGTTCTTTTGGCAATGACGTACTTATGCAGATCAAAGTCTCACCAGAAGAAATATGGGGGGTGTGTGGGGGGGGGGTGTGCTGGAACCAGGTTTCCGCACCCTAAGGGATAAAATAATGAAGTGGCCCTAAGAAAATCGAATGAATATTTGTATCAATCATCAACATATGCACACAACAGAATAAAGCGGAATCACAGAACATGTGTAACCCTTAATAGAACAATACATAGTCGCATATCGCTTCAGCATAGATAAGCATAATAGAACCATATCTAGATCTAAACAATGCAATTTATTAAGCATATTTATCGATCATTAATAAGCATGCATAACCATAACTGATATCTTCATGTAATAATCAATAACTAACACAGAAACAGTAAATAACTCAGATCAATCACATTGAGTTTGCCAAAATCTATCCTTTATTTTAACTTCAGATCCTTTTAATACATATCAGGCTTTCCCTTACATAACCATTTCGCACACACAGCCAGCAGAGTCCGCACACAACCAGGACTAGGTCTCCGTGCACACAGCCAACAAGAGCCTTTCAACCCAACCCAGACAAAAACCCTTCCCAACGTATTACAAATGCATAAAAATCAATAATAGTCTTAAGATGCTTTCTTTAGACTCGGTCTATCTATTTATATTCTTCTTTTGCGCAGATACTATAGTCTCAAACCATGGTTTGAGCCCACAATTTACCCTTAAACCCATTTACATCAAAATTAGGGACTTTGACCCACCCCAAAGCCCCTTGACTCATTCGTGCAACACGCATATACAAGACTTATACAAAATTACATCAAAAAGTGTGCATTAGGGAACCCTGCTCCAACAATTAGTTATTGTTTCTATTCTCTATATAACATTGAGGACGATGTTCCTTTAAGGGGGTGGGGTTTGTAACATCCCCTATTCTAACCCTGCTATTTTCAATGATAAATGTGACTACAATACCAAAGTGGTGGGAAACCACAAATGGATGAAACTCTGATTAAATATCTATTAATTATTAGTTAAGATTAAGTAATTAAAACAATTGAAGGACCAAAATATTTACATTTCCTTAGTCTGAGGGAAGCTTTCTTATTAGCATGTTTGAAAAGCCATGACCCACACCCAACTAAATTTAATGAGTGGTTTATTACAACCAATATAAGACATTTTAATATAGAGGTTTTAATGTGCTGTGATTGGGGTTGAATTGGAGTTGGCAGAGTCATTGACAATTGATTAATGAGAACACAGATTGTACTGGGCAATGCCCATTCTCATTCTTCCCCATTGCATATCGAGGAGACAACCCTGGAAGGAAGGCACTGAAGAGCCAAAGTGGCGCTCTCTCGGTTTGTGAAGGGTTGCAAGTGAAATCCCACATATACAAACAATAATAATAAAATTGGGGTTCATTCAATGGAGTTTATTCGAGGGTTCAATTCACTTGTTGGATAAGAATGTCGTTGCTCAAAAAATCACTATTTAAAACTTCTAGTGGAATTAGATTCTTTCTCCCCTTCTGAATTCTAAGGCTATGTGACCTTGAGCTTATACCCAATGTTTTTGGGTGCTAATTACCTTGACTATGATTGAGGCCACAAAAATACTTATGTGAGATTGTGTTGTTGGTATGCAATTTGTGATTGGATTAAACCACTAGGTGATTGAAATTAGGTTGAGGAACCACTTAATGCTTACTAACTTACCGATGAACCACCTTCATTCCCAGGTTAAACCACTCAGTGTTTACATTTAGGCCGAGGAACCACTTGGTGCTTATTAAGTGCTTGCTAATTGGCTAACGAACCACCTTCATTCCATGGGTTAAATCATTAGGTGCTTGCAATTAGGTTGATACACCACTTAGTGCATGTTAAGTCCTTACTAACTAGCTAAAAAATCACTTTCAAAGTGGAATTCAATCCTCGGGGACTGAATATCACACCCCCTCTATAATTTGGGTGAAGTCCTGTGTTTTGAAGCTCTGAGAGTATGTGAGTCACTCTGGGTGCTTACTACCAGAGAGTAGTTGATGAACCACCTGGAAAGTGGACTCCATCTCTTGAGTGTTTTACCAATCCATTGGTGTGATTTTACCCCTGTCCAAGCATCCCCTTGGACTTTGGATTTGGTTCAGAGGTGGTTAGTTGCAAAAAATGTTATAGTGTATTTGACCTAGGGTTGAGTGGAAAGTGGAAGTCCCTTCTCCAATTTCTAGCTGATTTAACTTACTTACACAAATATAATGGTTTATGTATATTTGATGTATGAATGTTGATTTATGCACCATATCATAATGATCTAGTATATTCTTATGTATAATTCATGAATGAATGCTTAAATTCATAGTAGATATTATAAATGCTTAAATGAATGACTTGGGTTTTATGGAATGTTGTGTATTATAAATATTGTCGTTGAACCTAGATTCCTATTCTATGTTAAGTGATGAGTATGCATGTATTTAAATGAAGTGTTCATCTGTGGGGTATGCACATTTACATGCATCACTATAAGGTTATGAGATTTTCACTATTAAGATTTGGGGTAGGCTTATTGTGTGAACCTATAACTTACTCTTACTCTTGATGAATGTTGGAGCGGGGTCCTCTAAGTTCAACCATTTTTCTATATTGTGTAATAGTTTAGTATTGCGCAAGTGTTTTCGGGCAGGTCAAAACCCATCATGAATTGTAATGGGTCAAAGGATAGATCAAGGCGTCACAAACCACATTTTTCAGACCATAGAATAGTGCAAGATAATAGTATAAATAGACAGCTATATCGAGTCTAAAGAAGTCAGTTTTGGGAATTCTAAATGTGAATGTTAGATATGGAAACATCGTGATATTTTGTGCGGATTGTCTGGGAAAGAAGGTTCCCGCTGGCTGTGTGGGCGGAGACCTTAGTCCTGTTGTGTGCGGACCACGATGGATGTGTGCGCGGGTTGTTGAAATTTTGTAAGAAAAATTTTGAACTGATATTAATAAAGGAAGATTGTTGTGGATATCTGAGTTATATATGCATCTACTGTTTATGTTATGAATGTTTCTGCATCTTATTTCTGATTTATGTACTGTCTGCAATTAGATATCTTGTGCAACTGTGTTTGGGTTTACATGAATTCTTATGGCATGGATATTATGGTATAAGGCTCTTATATGATGTGTTAAAGGTTATTACTTGATTTATGATTGATGTGTTAACTTGCGCAATATATTCTGCATATTGACCTAAATCTGTCTAAAAAGGGTTTACTGGTTAGGGCTGGTGTTGCGAAGGTCTATTTAAGTTTTTTTGGGATCTTAAGGCACCCACATCATTCAAACCTCTCTCGGGGTGCGGAAACCTGGTTCTAGATTCCCCCCATAATGCTTCGGGTGAGACTTTAACTTGCACAAGCAGGTCATTTCCGAAAAGGCCAGTAGTAAGAGGGTTTTGTTGGTTAACCTCAATTCCTAACCTGAGTCAGGACCCCTCAAGCCAAAAAATGGTTTTGTTTTCGGGACCAGGAGAATTTTGAGAGAGGCTGGGTTATGCCGCGAGGTCATTGGCAGCCATGAAAGCCTGAACTTGAAGACTAGTTTGAAAAACAGATTCAAGAATTTTCCCTAAAAGAAAACATAAGTAAGAATTTGTATGCTGAAGAGTGGAAGAATATGCATATTTTCACTGAGGTGCATGAGATATTCTTCGTAACCTTTGCACGAGTTGCAGGAGTGGTTGGCAAGGTTAGCATAATTCCAAACATGTTGGAAGGACGATTAGGTCACATAGTGGACCCCTGAATTGATCCAACGATTGGAGAAGACTGATAATTCCATTACTCGAACTGTAGATCACTGGGTTGACAACGTCTTGGGTGAGTTTGTAACAGAGTTTGCAGTTGATCAATTTGTTTCCTATTGTGAAGATGAAAGGATATTTTTCAAAGGATTTAGGGGTAAGTTCTTACAAACTTTGCCTCTGCTGATTAAGATGATATTGTGTGAAAAGGGTATTTTGTGCAGCCACACAAAGTGAATGACCCCTGATCAGAGCGAAAGCACAACACGCAGTGGTAAATACTATCAGGTCAATCAGAAAGGGGATATATCTGTATACATTCCTCTAAGAAGCTTTCATGATCTAAACAGAAGCGGGGCTACACACACTGAGACTAGCATTCCTGCTACGCCACCATCAAATTCGTGCAAGGGTAAGAATCCTCCTTACCCCACCACCACACCCACCTGTGGACGATATGGCCACGCAGATGAATTTACCCACCTTTAAGGGTGCGGGGGATGAGGATATGTACCGATTTTGGTTCGTGGCGAATGCGGTGTGGACTGCGCAAAATGTCACTACTGATGTTGTTAAGAGAGCACAACTGGATATGGCCTTTGAAGGTCACGCTCTAGATTGATTTATGGGATAATATTAGACACCTAATCCTCTATGGATAGGTGTGGAAGGTGAACAATCAAAGAGCAGTCCAAGTGACCTTGGAATGTGAAACCAAGAGTCACATCTAATCTAGTATAAATGCACATATGTGGTTAATAAAACGATATATCATGCTTATCTCTCTTATGTTTGTGTTTGACATTACATTTTTTAACATGGTATCAGAGCCATGATGAGTGGCCTTCTTCTTCCTCGTTGTGGGTTTATGTGTTAGCCATTCTATGTCATATATTGTCCCTAGACAAAGCGTTCCATGTTACTTATGTACGTTGAATTGGAGCCATATGGTATTGTGATATGTCCTCCTGCATAAAATTCCTACATACCACATCGTATAATGCATCTAAATCCTCCATACTCCCCTCCATGACCATTCAGATCTATCATAATCAAAGTTATTATAGTGGAGTAGATGAACGTTGGCGTTTTCTGTAAGATTGCAATAGTTCCTTCTTTCTCCAGCATATCGTCAAGAGATTGCAGAATTTTAGGTTTGGTGAGTAGAATAAACACTTCTGATAGTGAGCGTTATAGAAAGGCCTCAAAATGCCCCTCACCAACTGCGCTCCTTCCTCTCAATGCTCCTCCCTGTCGGCCCTCAATGGTATCTTACAATGCGGCCTCCATACCATTAATACCACTGCAAGTGCTTATTGTCCCTCCTCTCAACCTCTATACCACCTGTGATTAATACCGTTATAGCATCTGTTCTATGCATAATGTTGGGGAAGGGGAAATGTTGATAACTAGTGCTAAAATCCATGGTGTCTCTATCTACCTATGAAACCCATTCTCCTCATACATCCCTCCTCCACTGCATTTGCGCTCCTTGGATCCTCACATCCCACTGCTCCTCATATGCAGACTACGCTCTCATTACATAGTCGGCTCATTACGCCCCCATACAAGTGTTGCCCACTAATTCTGAACTGTGCTTCTCCTGCCCATTGTATCTATTGGAGAGGTCGTATGCTTGAATAATTTTGAGTATTCTTTTGAAGAATTATGGGTTGATGGTTTATATCCTTGGATGAGATTCGTTGGGTTTTAGATAAATTCCTTTGCAGATAAGATCGATGTCATACTTAACGTTAATCTTGTGCATGTTCGTTAAGGTTGTAGAACATCGAAGGTGATTCAAGGGAAGTAAATCTGGTGTGTTTTTATTGTTAGCAAGAGTCTATCATTTAAGGCTACTCAACCTTCTCTTTGGAACTGATCTATTCATAGTTCATCCATCTCCCTGTGTCTTCGAAACTGAGCCTTCAAACAATCCTTCACCTCGCTGTGGAAACCCTAATTCTTAAGGAAGACACTCTAATTTGCTGACTCAGATACATTTAAAATCTCATTGGCTCCATTCTCAAGATATTCGCTACCCAATATAGTAATATATCTACACACTTTTAGATTCTTGTAGAAGTCTGAATGGCAATCGGTTGTAGCCCTTTCAAAACAAGATTTTGAAGAGTATGGTGTGAATCCATGAAGAACCTTTGTGCAAGCTCAACTATTCAGCCTCTAAGGCAATATATGATTAATATCAATCTAACCTATTGGGATTTCACAAGACCGCTCACTACTGGATACACTTTTTTGGCACACAATTAAGTCTTATTTGAAGCAGCACTGAAGTTCTGTAAGCATGAGATATTTTTTTACAGTTTAGTACCTTATTTTGTAATATGATACCACCGGCCTTGTCATGCACTTGTAGAGAATATAATCACATATTTTATTATGTTGAAATTGAATTTATGAATAGATAAACTTGTTTTTGCATTGTCGTTGTATTGAGAAATGGTTGTTGGTTTATTTCATGTGTGTCGTCCAATTCAATTAGCACTTGCACTGGATATGAGAGACCAGGTTGACATGTCATGCTCTACATAGTTGAAACTGCACAGGGTGGAAACTTTTTGGATGATGCGTTGTTGTTTTTCTGGATAGTTGGACGAAATCATAAATGTTGTAATATATATATATATATATATATATATATATTTGTGTTATTGTTTAACACAGTATGGTGGCCTATGGAATATATCTTTGGTAATGTTGCAGTGCTGGAGTTTATGAATGATCGTACATTCAGGCCATGGGATTTCTTAGCTTCCAAGCATTGCAAGAAAGGGATAAGAAAGTTGCAAACTAAAGTTATGTTTTCTGAGTTTGATCTTCCATAATTTGAGTAGCAGAGTTTGTTCTTTGGGAATTCCATAATTGGCAGTTCAAGAAAGAAAAGGGTCTTTGAAGTCACTTGTATTCTTTTGAAAGTAAGTTGAATGACATTGTAAATGGGTGCATTATCGGTTGAAGTCGACACCCTTCATTTCTTGAGTTGGAGTTGTTTGGAAAATGGAAAATTTTTATGAAGTATTACAGTCCTTGGAAACTTTGATACAATCTACTGTTGATGATACAATCCGAATCAGTAAAGACACTCTCTTTGATATTCAGAATTTCTTGCATCATGCACAATAGAAGATTGATTTTTTACAGCTCGAATCTATGCTTCAACAAGAATAATTACAACATTGGAGTCATCATTTTTAACCCATTTCTATTCAGAACATTGAAACAGACTCCCACAAGCAGCAAGTCAATAATGTTGTATTCAATTCACATTCAGTGCCTAGTTCAAGAGCAAATTTGAGCATGTGCTTCCCAAACCCATCATTAGACCTTTGGAAGAGATTGTTCATAACAAGAACAAAACAGGTCTTGGATATGACAAGGATGTGTCCTTTCATATTCCATACTATTCCAAGCCCATTCAATTTCAGAGTGCTAGATTTCTTCATGACAATTCACCTTCAAATGTTCCAGATTTTGCTCCTCTTCCACAACAACAACAACATAATGTTAAATGCCAACACTGTGATTTAGAATTGTAGCCAGAGACATGGCAGTTCAAGTAAGCCTAAGCCACAATCTCTCATTCCAGATTCATAATTGTATCCAAAGACATAGCAGTTCAATTGAGCCTGAGCCACAATCTCTCATTCCAGATTCAGAGTTATAGCCAGAGACACAACAGTTCAAGCGAGCCTAAGCCACAATTTGTCATTCCAGATTCAGAGTTGTAGCTAGAGACACATATGACCATGAGCATGCCTTTGGTTGGTGGTCAACCTTAAACCATCTATACGAGGTTGATATTCTTCCTCTTCAAAGAATTCAGGACACTTCCTCTAGCAGAATACTTTAGCTTCTTGCCAGTTTTGGAAGAGTTCCAGGAAATGCATCAAGCATTCCAGAGTTGGTGGCCATCCTTAAACCATCACAGGTTGTAGACCTCCCTTCTTCTAGGTTGAAGGTCTCCCTCTTCAAAATATGAGGAGCACTTCCTTTAGCAAAAGTGCTCAGCTTCTTGCCAGATTTGGAAGAGTTCCGGGAACTGCACTAAGTGTTTCACTGTTGGTGGTCATCCTTAAAACACCTCTTTATGCCAACATTTCAGAGAGCTCATTCAACCTAAGTGTTGTTGTGCATACTTTGCATATTTTCATTGCATCTCTCTTCTTGGGATGACACATACCCTTTCAGATTAAGGGGGGGAATGTTGGACACCTAATCCTCTATGGGCAGATGTGGAAGGCGAACAGTCAAAGAGGAGTCCAAGTGACCTTGAAATGTGAAACCAAGAGTCACATCTAATCTAGTATAAATGCACATATATGGTTAATAAAATGATATCTCATGCTTATCTTTCCTATGTGTGTGTTTGATATTGCATTGTTTAACAGATACCTTACTTAGCATGTGGATCCCATGGTTTAGGATATCAAGGATGCCCTGAAGCAGCAGTTACAAAACCCAATCTTATTCTCAATGCGTAGTGGAACTGAAAGATATTAAGCAAGGGCCTACAGAATCAGTTTGGGAAGCTGACCATAGATTAAAGAAAGTTATCAGTGACGGAGGATTTGCTTACGATGACAAGCAGCATAAGGAATGGTTCATCGTCATGCTATTTCCACATCTGCATGGGCCCATGGGTTAGCAAAATATTGACTCGCAGGAAGAAGCCCTGGAAATTGTTATGAAATTAGAAGTTGCGCCAAGGGACAATGCTCAATTTGGAGTGCTACAGATTCAAAGCCAATTAGAATCTATGCACTTAGAAATTCAAAATTTACGAAGAGACCGAGGTAAAGAAGCTAGTGTAGATGTCTGGTGCATACGTTGCAGCGTATATGGCCACACCAAAGATCAATGCCCTCTGCTGTCAGATTATATGCAAGATGGGGGACCGAGTCCACTATGCCTGAGGGATGTTGCTGGGCCTAGTACCCCCACACTGTGGTGCGCCAATTGTCGGGTGGTTGGGCGACATGATACAAACCACTGCCCGTGGTTAGGCGCTTATGTCCTAGAACTGAAGCAACAATGGTGCACATTATGCTCTTCGGTGGGACATGATGAGCACAACTTCCGAACATATGACTTCATGATTGACAGAGCGAACCTTTACAAAGTGCAAGTTGACCCTTCATCGCCCACATCTCCCTCTAGATGAGGGGGATCCCTAGAAAGAGGACGGGAAGGGGGAAGAGGTGGAGGCGCAGGTCGAGGGTGAGGGCAACTAATTTGTTACAACTATGGAGATGCTGGACACTATGCACGTGACTACCCGAACCCTGCGCAAAAATCCTGTAGGTGCTGTCGGAAATTTGATCGTGTAATTGAAGATTATCCTGTGTTAATAGCTAAAATGCAGGAAAAGTAGCAAACGCCAACGCAAAACATACATGGGGTTAAGGCTGAACTGCGTGTCCAAGTGTAAATGTAATTACATGCAGCGGTATTTCCACTAGAGGAAATGAAGAGAAGGATGTTGCAGAACCACTGATCAGAAAGGCGTCTGACAAGAAGGAAAGCCTCAAATTGCATAAAGAAAACGAGATTTTCATTGAAGCCAGAAAGGATTTTGTTGATGCAAGAGCATCCACCTCAAGAACTCCCATGGAATCAAAATTCGATGATGAAGTTAAGCCGTTCTTACAATCCTGCACTAAGCTACTACTCAATCAAAAGGCAGTAGATAATCTCCAAGCCCTGATAGACAGTTGCATAGAGAAAGAGGTGCCGCGGACAGAAACCAAGGCTGTGAACAAGGTGTATAAACATAAGAAGAGAACTGGTAGGGAGATGTGCATGACTGTGAAGATTGGAGATTATGAGATGGACCAAGTCATCTTGGATATGGGGTCTGATGCAAATGTATTGTTGAATCTCTAATTAAACTGAGAGGGGGGGGGGTGAATCAGTTTAATACATTCCTGATCTTTTAAACTTTTCAATAAACTTATTTACACCTTCATTTCAAACTCTATTTGATGTGAGAGTAATCTTACAATGTAATCTGAAAGTATTAGTTTAATAGAGCAGTAGACTTAATTTGAGAGCAGCAGGTATTAAGCAAATGATACATATCAGATCAATACATAAATATCATGCACAGAGACACCAGATATAAGTGGAAACCCATAAAGGGAGAAAACCACATCTTATTATTGTTGTGATGCAAGGGCAAGCTCCAACTCCCTCTCACCATTGTTTTTCTGCAAGCACCAACCTATAGGAGACTCCAACCTCAATTCTGCAAGCTACAACTTGCAAGGAAGCACCAACTCCCTTCAATTTTCTGCAGGCACCAACCTACAGGAGGCTCCAACCTCAGTCAGCTACAACTGACGACTATCAAGCTGCAACTTGATAGGAAAGCTCCAACTTCCTCAATTTATCAAACTGAAAGTTTGCTGATTTACCTCAGATATCAGCCCTGTTCTGTAGCTTCTCCTTCTGTTCTGCTTTTCTTAATCTTCTCTGTCTTACTCTTCTATATTCTGCCTTCTCTCGATTTACTCTCTCTTCATCCTCTTGAATATCAAGATGATATTATTTATAGATTTCTTCACATGACTGTTTGTATTCTGCTTGGAATTCGAAATGGAAAGTCATGTCTCTTTGCCTTCTGCCTTCTCACTCCTTTTATCAGCTTACTCATAAATTATAACTGTAGGTGTCAATTTTAACATAACAGTGGGAGTTTGTTTTCTCTCGGAGACTTGCCAATGCATCACAAACAATAAAAACAATTAAAACATTTACATTCAAATTTAAATGAGAACTCCAGCTCACTCGTTTTGTCTCTTGGCTTGCTGTGCATTTGTCTTTTCTCTGACTGTGTCTTTGTCTTTTCTGTGACTGTGTTTTATCTCTTTTCTGTTCTCTATATGTCATTCTGTATATGGCTGCTGCGTAACTTCTGTATTTGTGTAACTGCATTTTTCATTTTTATATCAGTGCTTTATATATATAAATGAATATGCTGACTGTAATTCTGGGCCATATTCCAACGCTTTTCATGCCACGAGTGTCTTGTTGATGTGGAACATTTCGCAAGCGGAACGGACATATATCACAGTCATTGTATATTGATAATCGCCCTCCACCTTAAGCCGAGGCCCGTGGGTCCACAGACCACGCGGCACTTTTCAATACAATCGCAACAACTTTATATATATATATATATATATATTTATATATAACAGCGCCTTCACAAATTTCCGTTTGCGATTAGAACTGGAACTCAAACACTTGTTAATCATTGTTAATAAGCCCATCGGGTCCGGGCTTCAATCAAATGCAATCGGGGCGCATAATAGAAAAGTTCTGATTGCGATCAGAACATGGATGTGATTTGCATATATCAACTCCCGCTTATAACAGGATCGGGTCCGCCACTTCAATCGCAGCGTTTTACAAAGTCGTGCGATCAATCGGAGAGTTCCGATTGCGATTGAGATTCCGGACGCGATTGAACCGATTAACTCCATCGTATAACGCCATCGGGTCCGCCACTTGATCGGAGCATATTACAAAGGACTTGCGATCAATCGGAAAGTTCCGATGCGATTAGCCGGAATTCAAATATATATACACCATTGTTAATACACCCATCGGGTCCGAACTCTTAATCACAATCGCAAGTCTTTTAATATGTGTTGCGATTGACCACTATTCATTGTATTTTGCCGATGCGATTGAGACAGGACTTCAAACATGTTTGAATTATAATTCATACCTCCATCGGGTCCAGACTTCCAATCGCAATCGCAACTCACATGTTCTCCGATGCGATTGACCAATTCCGATGCGATTGGGAACTCGGATGCGATTAGCAATAAACTGTGGCATATAGCTCAATCGGGTTCAGCCTTTAATCGGAGCACATAACAAAACTCCGCCGATTGAACCTTTTCTCCGATTGCGATTAGGGAGGGGTCCCACCTTATAAGCCATTTCGTTTTGATAGAACCTTTGGTTAAAGTGCTCCGCTTGTATATAACTGATATATATGCTTATATATATTTTGCCGCTGGAGTGAAGCGATTCCCGGAATAATGTTTGTATTTGTTATATGTACTCCGCCGGTTGGAGAGTGCGATTCCCGGAATATGGTTTTGTATTATATGTGTAATGCCCGGCTGGAGTCTGCGATTCCCGGAATAAGATTCGTGTTGTATAACGCCGGTTGGAGTGTGCGATTCCCGGAATATGGTTCTGTATTATATGCCGCTGGAGTGAAGCGATTCTCAGAATTTTGTAACTGCTCTCTGCCTCTGTCTCTACCTCTGCTTCGTCGGTTGGAGAGTGCGATTCCCGGAATTTTGTAACTGCTCTCTGCCTCTGTCTCTGCTTCTGTCACTCTGCCTCTGTCTCTATCTTCCGATAACGGTTCTTCACTGTGCTTCTATGACTGTTACATTTTGACTTTCTTCTTGCTGCCTCTATTGCTTTCGCTGTGCCTCTTTTGCCTTCCTTTGCTACAACGCTGCCTCTTTTGCCTGAGTGCTGCCGCCTTTGCCTGAGTGCTGCCTCCTTTGCCATCAATGAAAATATTTCCAACATGTATTACCTAAAAAAACTTGGCAAAATATGGGAGATCCAAAGTTGGAATGGTCCACCATTTAGCTACGCATGACCAGTCAGTAAAATATCATTCCACTTGGCAGGCTTCCGCAAGTTGTGGTAGACATCGTTGGAGTAAAGGTATGTGCTGACTTTGAGGTTATACAAAATGTGGATGATGCAGAACCCTACCCTGCGCTGTTAGGATTGGATTGGGACATTGATATGGGAGGCATCATCAATCTGAAGCACGAAAGTATGATTCTTGAGAATAATGGTACACGGGTGATAGTCCCACTGGAGCCAGCAGAATGAGAACGATACACGGAACCAGTGCGTGAAGGGATGAGGTTGACCATATCTATAAGTTGACTATGCGGGACAAAGACTAAATAAACCCTACAGCTGACGACATGTTGAACTGGGAGAAGGATAACTCCTGTTTTTTCTGATTCTGATGGAGAAATGGAGAATTGGCAGAAATGGTTACACAATGTATCTGCGCTGCATTGCCTCAAAATCACAAGGAACTTCCGATGCATCTCCTTTGAGGTAAGAGAACTACCCTACTTTGATGGTTCTGGTAGTGTCAAAGAAATTTTGGAAGCATTGGAAAAAGATGTCCTAGAGGAGCGAAGGTTCTGGGTGCTTGATTTGGCTATGCGCGCAACTCTAGCGCGGTGGTGGGAGATGCACAAGGGAACTTTCCAGGACTGGGAGGAATGTATACAAATGATGAAATTTCACTTTGAACCTCCAGCCACTCCACCAATTGAATTATTCTATGGCCGGGGAGATCCACGCAAGCACCTGGCCATGTGGATGGAGGTATGGGATGAAAAGACATGGAATGAATGGGTTCATAGGTTTTTCCACTCATTGGGACCAATACCTACTACCTGGTATCTAGAAGTTGAGTTACACCGAGGTACTCACGATTGGTATACAATGACTGAAGATTTCATGGCCACCTTTGGCTCTATGGGTGGCTTGGAACAATTGGATGAAGCCTTGCAGGACATAGATGCTATGGTCTTTGATGAATCCCAACCCCGTAGGGAGTGCGTTGCGCTGGCCTGGGATGCGCAGATGCAAAACATCGTCAGTTGTAGAAATCTGTCGATCGAGGAGAGTGAAGATGACCCATGAAATGTTAATATCCCGAAATCGGAAGGAGAGTGCGCAATTGCAGGGCCTGCATTAAGGACGGTGGATGTTATTAAACCTTTGAAATTGAAGGAAGTAAACATTGGGATAGAAGAGCAACCCAAGTTGGCCAAGATTGGGGACTACTGGGATGATGATACAATAGGAAATATTGCAGAGCTGTTGACAGAGTATCCAAATATGTTTCCTACAAAGTTCTCTGAGCTTAAGGGCATTGTGGGGGACTTGGATGTTATGAAGATCATGCTGAAACCAGATGTGCACCCTGTCAAGCAGCGGCCTTATCAATTGAACCCCAAATATAAAAAGAAAGTAAAGGAGGAGTTAGAGAAGATGATGGCTGCGAGTATCATTGAACCGATCGAGCAATCTGATTGGGTAAGCCCAATGGTGGTTCAGGAGAAAAATACCAAAGGAGAAATAAGGATTTGTGTAGATTTGTGCAAGTTGAATGATGCTTGTGTGCATGATCCCTTCCCTACACTGTTTTATGATGAGATCCTAGATAATGTAGGAGGACAAGAAGATTATTCGTTTACTTATGGATTCTCAGGATATCATCATATCCGAATTGCGCCAGAAGACCGCAGCAAGACAACCTTCACCACTGAATGGGGTTCTTTCCAATACACTGTCATGCCATTCGGGTTGGAAAATGAACCTGCAATCTTCTCGCGCATGGTCGTGGCTGTGTTCAAGGAATTCATGCATAAGTTCTTGGAGGAGCTCCACTGCAAAAATAGATAGTCACAGATCACATGAAGCCATGGGCAGATGAGGCCATGAAACTATCCCAGGACCTTGACCTGGCAGTCTGGAAGCAGGGGTTTTGGGGTGGGTCAAAACCCCTAATGAATTGTAATGGGTCAAAGGGTAGATCAAGGAGCCGTAAACCACAGTTTGCAGACCATAGAGTAGCACAGGCTAATAGTATAAATAGATGGCTAGATCAAGTCTAAAGAAGTTAATTTTGGGATAAGTATGAATGTGAATGTTAGATCTGGAAACTTGGTGATATTTTGTGCGGATTGTCTGGGTAAGAAGGCTCCCGCTAGCTGTGTGCGAGGAGACCTTAGTCCTGTTGTGTGCGGACCCCGCTGGCTATGTGCGCGGGTTGTTGAAGTGTTTTGTAAGAAGGATTTGAACTGATAGTAATAAAGGAAGATTGTTGCAGATATCTGAGTTATATATGCATCTGATGTTTATGTTATGAATGTTTCTGTATCTTATTTCTGATTTATGTATTGTCTGCAATTAGATCTCTTACGCAACTGTGTTTGGGTTTACACGAATGCTTATGGGATGGATATGATGGTATAAGGCTCAGAAATGATGTGTTAAAGACTATTAATTGATTTATGATTATTGTGTTAACTTGCGCAATATATTATGCATATTGAACTAAATCACTCTGAAAAGGGTTTACTAGCGCTGTTGTTGCGAAGGTTTGTTTAAGGTTTTTTGGGATCTTAAGGCACCCACATCATTCAAACCTCTCTTAGAGTGCAAAAACCTGGTTCCAGCACCCCCCCATACTGCTTTGGGTGAGACTTTGACTTGCGCAAGCAGGTCATTGCCGAAAGGGCCAATAGTAAGAGGGTTTTATTGGTTAACCTCAATTCCGAACCTGGGTTAGGACCCCTCAAACCAACAATGAAGAACTAATAATTCCTATCTCGCAGGAAAAACTATCTAATTTGAAATAACCAACAAATATGTAATGCTTGAACTTATATAATTGGCCTTTGGGGCCTTGTTTTTCAGGTGTTAACCCTTAACCCCACATAGAACTGTTGTGTGGTCCTAAAGTGCTTAAAATATATAATTGACTCTTGAAAGCCTTCTCAGACTCTTGTAAATCTCATGTTCCCCCCAATAGTCTCAAGGCCAATAGAAGAAACCATAAACTGTTGGGAATAATTCTATTTGTCAGGTTCAGTAAGCGATAGGACCGCCTTGTCGCTTATTGGCATTGTCGTTGTGTTGTGCCTTCTCTATTGGGTGTTGGCGGCAGAGTAGTGGCATTAATCGACAAAAAGTTATTCGTCTATCACTACCTTCAACTTATGGGACTTCCCCTCACTTGTTGGTGTTGTCGTTGTGAGAGCCTCCTGTATCGGGTGGCGGTGGTGGAGCGGTGACAACATTTGATGTGAAAATGGCCTTCTGTCGGTGTCATCAATTGATGGAACTACCTACCTCCATAGTGGCCTCGTTAACAAGGTTTGACCTTAGAACGGTGCAATCGGGGTGGAGGGTCGATCAAAGACTCTCATTCACCTCGGGTCCCCCCTGGTCCACTATAAGATAAATAGGGGGGTCTAACATGGGGACTCTCACTGTGGTTCCCTCATTAACTTTGAGTAGTGCGATTAGGTTGTGGGAGGGATCAACGACTCTTGCTCACCCTAGGGCCCCCTCGTTTGCTGTAAGTTAACTGAGAGGGGGGTGTCCGAAACTAGAAACCACCCATAAAAGAAAACAACTTGGTTTTTGGTTTTTTGGGTGGAATTGTGACATGGAACCCTCGCACAAGGGTGGCTACCTTGTAGATGGACCCGCGCTATGTCTGCCATGTTGTCATCTCATGTGCTTTGCCTTCAATCTACTCCAAGTTGCATAAATTACAAATTCTTCTCTTTGAAGAAGTTTTTGGAAGAGTCCAAGGAGTTTATTGAAAATTCAAATGGAGATGTTCACCCACAACTATTACTAGACTTTCAAGTGGGTCTCTATATAACATAAGCAATCAAATTCTCTTATATAAGTTTACATGCTTCCAACTAAGATGGTCTCATACTCGTGTGACATGGTGTCGATTCCATCCACTACCACTATAACCGCTAAATACGCCATGCCTACCCTTAATATGAACACACAAATATTAAGATTTTCAACCAAACACCTCATAATCTTTACATAACATACTTGGTAAAATAATCTACACATTAAAAACTAAAAATGCAAACAATGTTAATCTCTACATAAAATAACAAATTTGGAAAACTAAATGTTAATCTCTACGTGAAATAACAAATTTGAAAAGACCATTACTCGATTAACCAAACCCATAGACCCAAAAAAAGAAATTGATATTGTTTGAGGATGACCCCGAGGAGAGGGGGAGATTTATTGGGCTCTACGCACAAGTGCAACTCTAAGAGTCAGGGTAGGCATATTGTGTGAACCTATAACTTACTCTTCCTCTTGATGAAGAACTGAGAATTCCTATATTGTAGGAAAAAATATCTAATTTGAAATAACCAACAAATATGTAATTCTTGAACTTATATAATTGGCCTTTAGGGCCTTGTTTTTCAGGCACTAACCCTTAACCCCACATAGAACTGTTGTGTGGTCCTGGAGTGCTTAAAATATATAATTGAATCTTGAAAGCCTTCTCAGACTCTTGTAAATCTCATCTTCACCCCAATAGTCTCAAGGCCAATAGATGAAACCATAAACTGTTGGGAATAATTCTATTTGTCAGGTTTGGTAAGTGATAGGACCGCCTTGTCGCTTGTTGGCATTGTCGTTGTGTTGTGCCTTCTCTATTGGGTGTTGGCGACAAAGTAGTGGTATTAATCGACAAATAATTCTTCATCTATCACTGCCTTCAACTGATGGGACTTCCCACTGCTTGCTGGTGTTGTCGCTGTGAGAGCCTCATGTATCGGGTGGTGGCAGTGACAACATTTGATGTGAAAATGGCCTTTTGTCGGCGTCATCAATTGATGGAACTACCTACCTCCATAGTGGCCTCGTAAACAAGGTTTGACCTCAGAACGGTGTAATTGAGGCATAGGGTCAATCAACGACTCTCATTCACCCCAGGTCCCCCTTGGTCCACTATAAGATAATTAGGGGGGTCTAAGATGGGGACTCTCACTGTGGGTCCCTCATTAACTTTGAGTAGTGTGATTAGGTTGTGGGAGCGATCAACGACTGTTGCTCACCCTAGGGCCCCCTCGTTTGCTGTAAGTTAACCGAGAGGGGGGTGTCCGAAACTAGAAACCACCCACAAAAGAAAACAACTTAGTTTTTTGTTTTTTGGGTGGAATTGTGCCATGGAACCCTCGCGCAAGGGTGGCTACCTTGTAGATGGACCCGCGCTATGAGTGCCGCGTTGTCATCTCATGTGCTTCGTCTTCAATCTACTCCAAGTTGCATAAATTACAAATTCTTCTCTTTGAAGAAGTTTTTGGAAGAGTCCAAGGAGTTTATTGAAAATTCAAATGGAGATGTTCACCCACAACAATTACTAGACTTTCAAGTGGGTCTCTATATAACATAAGCAATCAACTTCTCTTATGTAAGTTTACATACTTCCAACTAGGATGGTCTCATATTCGCGTGGTATGATGTCGATTCCATCCGCTACTACTATAACTACTAAATACACCATGCCTATTCTTAACATAAACATAAATAAGTTAGGGTTTTGAACCAAAAACCTCATAATCTCCACGTTTGATGCTTTGTCAAATAATCTACACATTGAACATTGAAAATACATACAATGTTATCGCTACCTAAAATAACAAATTTGAAAAACTAAACGTGAAATAACAAATTTGAACCAATTTGAAAAACCGATTTTGACTTCACTGAATTAACCAAACCCATAGACCCAACAAATGATATTGATATGGTTTGAGAATGACCTAATTAACCAAATCCATAGACCCAACAAATGAAATTGATATTGTTCGAGGATGACCCCGTAGATTTATTGGGCTCTACGCACAAGTGCAACTCTAAATGCCATGATGCCCTGTATAGCCCCAAAAGTAAGTACATAATGATGACTCGAGAAAAGAAAATGATTATTAGTGTATAATGTTTTGCGAGCAAGGCATTTTGTTTATATTTAACAAACAATATAGGATGGAAAGACGGGGATACGGATCAGGTTTGATGGGTGAGGTGGAGGAGCAGGAAGCGTCGATTAGGAGAGTAAATCGGACGGTGGCGATGTGTTGAAAAGGGTGCGAAATTGAAATTCGAAAAAATGTTGAGGAAACTGGTGGTATATTAAAGGGTAAACGGGGTCTTTATCATTCCGTGTCTTTATCATTTTCGATTCAAGAAGTCGTAGGGCAGAGGGGACGGAAAAAAATGGCTCGAACGAAGCAGACTGCCCGTAAATCCACCGGTGGAAAAGCGCCGAGGAAGCAGCTTGCAACCAAGGCTGCCAGGAAATCTGCACCGGCAACTGGTGGAGTGAAGAAACCTCACAGATTTAGGCCGGGTACTGTTGCTCTCCGTGAGATCCGAAAGTACCAGAAGAGTACTGAACTTCTTATCAGGAAGCTGCCCTTCCAGCGTCTGGTCAGAGAAATTGCTCAGGACTTCAAGACGGATTTGAGATTCCAATCCTCTGCCGTGTCCGCTCTGCAAGAAGCGGCGGAGGCATATCTTGTTGGCCTCTTCGAAGACACTAATCTGTGCGCCATACATGCCAAGAGGGTCACCATCATGCCCAAAGATATTCAGCTTGCTCGCCGCATTCGTGGAGAGAGGGCTTGATGTTTCTGTAATGCCTGCAAATAATAAATGGTGTGTTTTCACACCACTCTTCGCTTTTAAAGATTTGTTCATCCTATTTTCTATTTCTTGATTTGTCTTTGGCGATTTCTTGATTTTCTTGATTTGTTCATTTCTATTTTCTATTCAGATCACTTTTCTTTTATAACTGACTGTGGTTTACTGTATTAAAGTCACTTTTCATTCTGGAAATGCTCATTTCTTCTCTTGCTAAAAGCGCTGATCGGAGTTGAGTGAATCATTGCTTTATTTGTGGAGCATATTAATTTTTTTTTTTATTTTAATATAAAAAGAGATGAAATTTGTGTAACGCATTTTGATTATAGAAATGTTTTTATGATGTTTTGTGTTTAGGAAAAAAATTGCATTGTCATTAGGGTAGATTTGTTTATTTTTCTCTTATGATTTTATTGTTGTTTTTTAATTCTTGGACAACCATTTGTATATATTTTAGTTGTTTTGTAATGACTACTAAAATATGTTCTCTCACGACATGAATAACAAAAAAAAATCAAATAATTTTTTTTAGTTTTTTTTTTCTTGTATTCTTTCTTTCTCTAAATTTATTATTGTTGTTTAGTTTACACATTTTTGTAATTCTATTTATTATTTATTTTAAGTTAATTTCTTTAGTTTTTTTTAGTGTTATTTCTTTTCTTAACTCATTTTCTTTATTTATTGATTTTTGGTTGATTTATTTGTTTATCCTAAATTTGCTCTCCTTTAGCCCCCTTACTATCTTCCTTAGGTTTGACTTTTTTTAGGGTTTTAACTTTTAGTTTTTCTTTAATAGTTATTTCATCTATTTGTTCATGCAAAGGGACTTATATTTGAGAATATGTTTGTATTTTTTTATCAATTTGCTAAGGATTGAGCTAGAAGTTTTGAAATTTGCATATCTTGGGCTCATTGAATTTGTACCATTTTAGAGTCATCACCTTGAAATTCTTATCACCTACTTAATGTTTATTGAATTCTTATCATAGTTTGCTTGTTATTGTCTTTTTTCCTTTATTTTTCTAGCATGATTAATTTATCAATTTTGTTTTGAAGGATAAAAGAATGTGACCTCTCAAAGCTTGGGACACTTGCAAGATGTTAATAAAATATTGATTGGAAGTTTTGTTGGTCCATAAACCATGTAGTAAGGAGAGGTGTCTAATACTTACTTGGGAGTAACTTTGTTAGCTTTGAGGATGTTTGGCTTAAAGCATTGTGCCAATTTGAATAATATTTGGTTGACTTAGCCACTCTATTGTGTGAATAATTGGTGAATCAAATCTTTTCATTTACTTGTTAAAGGAACACTTTGAATCACTTTGTAAAATAATCTATCATGGTCATGATGTATTTGTTTTGCTTAGATGGATAAGTGTTTAGGCATCATGCCACATTGTTGGAAATGTTTATTAATTGTGATAGGCTCTAATGGATTTAATGTTTTCTTCTTTCTTCCTATGCTTAATTAGCAAGTCTTACATTTCCTCATGTGAGTGTGAACATCTAGAAAGATAGAACTATGTGTTCACTAGTCTTGCTAGTTAAATGATGTCTAATTGATCCATCATGGAGATCTTTGAATACTTTTTCAACATCTTTCTTTTCCCTACATTAACAATACTTTGTCATAAATTATCTTGAAAAGGATGACATTGATTATCTTATTGTGCAAACTTTAATTAAAAATCCCTTTTGTTGTCTGAGGCCATGTGGTTTGGGCATATTGCATGGTGCATATAAAATGTCATGTCATTACACCATGTTTGAAATAGTTAGGATATAAATGGCTTCATTAATATAAACATAAAACTCATTTCCCCATCCCTCCTTTTCTTTTAATCTTGCATCTTGTGATTAATTAGCTAACTTACATAGCCCCTGACCATGCACAATGTGAGCAAGCTTCATTTCAATATCAATTTCTTTGATTGCCATCATCAAATTATGTTGCACTAATTGTTGTTTGAGTGAATAAAGGCCAAACATCAAGGTGATGAACTATCACTTTTAGATGGTTCTTAAGGATACAAGGTCTAAAATGCATTGACATCTTTATAGAGAGTGAATGCTTGTTTGACTCTAGTGTTGAAATTGCACAATCTTGGATCTAAGATAGAATCTTAAAATCTTTGATCCTACCAAACCAAGAATCTCAACGGAACTACTTTGCATAGTGGAATATAAACAACAATAAATCACATATGCACACTATAAATTACTTTTTACATTTTTTAACCCAACTTTGTTAAATTAAATGACATATAATACAATAATATAAGGCTTTTGTACTAGGGATAAAGTGCCTCATACATTCACAAGTACAAGATACAAAATTGGGGCTTGGTGTTAGTCCATTGATAACTAATTTACTCTCAATAAGACACTTTGACCATGTGGTTGATGTAGTTAACTCATTGAGCTCCTCTCGATTATACCTTGTACCTACTTGGTCCTTTGGCTCTTGATTTGCAGCTCTTGCCTCTATTAATGCTTTAAGTCCATTTGACCATTAATCCTTGATTATCAATTTCCTCACTAGTTCATCACTTATCCACCAATGCATCAGCACATTAAGATTCTTGTCGAGTTGTTCATAGTTCCATTTGTGAACAACTCTCAATTTGCCCACAATTACTCCTCAACAACTCAATGAATTTAACCCACTATGGTTTTCTTGTGTTGCTTTGATGTAGGGCAACATAGGGCATGGAAGATTGCCATCTATCATTGCAAGTTCCATCTCCCATAATGAATACGAGCTAGGTGGGCTGCCCACAATTTGTTGTAGAAGTCCCCCACACACAAGTCTTGGGCTCCAAAAATTGCTCTTGGCAAATTAGACCCTTGAGCTCCAATAATTGCCACTTTAGCAATTACCTCTGTCCATCAAGGTGTTGCACACTAGGCTCCAACTTAGGCATTATCACGTTGTCTTTTGATAGACCATAAATACCTAATCACGTCCACACTTGGTCCATGAGTGACCAATACATGTTGTAGCTTTTTTCCTTTATTAGGGCATCCTCACACCTAGGAGACCCTCCACTTGGTTGCCAACAAACTCCATCTTCTAGTCGTCTCCTAGGACATTGATCCATCGTGAGATTTGCTCCTAGTTGGGGTATTCAACACTCGATGTCAACCCCAACAAATGTCTCCCACATGATGCATATGAATTTGATCCAATTGCCAATCTTCACTGTGGAAATTGCCCATAGGTTAGGGCTTCTAACCTCCACATTAGCCCCCCCTCCTTGGCTTCCACATGTTGCAATAAATATGATCCAAAATTGATCCTTAATAAGGATCCAACACTTGGCAATCATAGAGAAAAGACATACCTTTATTTCATGGACTGTTGTGATTGTTGTATTTTTGGTTAGGGTATGCATTGTCCACATCAACCCTACAAAAATACCCTCAATAATCCAAATATTGCGGCTTACCCTCCTTCCTTTGTTGCTTGACCACATTGCCTTGTTCCATGCTTTCTGTTGTAATAATAGGCCTTATGACCCCCTTCAACTAGCCAAACAAACTTGCGCTATTCTTGTGGTTACCACAAAGTTGTGATTTATCAAATTCAGTGAGGAAACACCCTAAAACAACTTCACAACAACCTAGAATTGTCTCTCTTGATGTTGCCTCACCGCAGACTTGATTGCACCTTCAACACAATCACAAGAAGCTTCAAACGAGCCCTCCTTCCTTTGTTGAAGCTGACAATAGCTCGTGGCCATCACAAAGATGCCTTTATCCCTTAACCGAGTTCTTATCACACTTTTGTTGCCCTTGTGTTGCCCAAATTGGATGATCAAATACCTCTACCACACCTTGTATTTATACACATACAAGGACTCCTCCACAACATCATCTTATGGGCTTAACAATTGTTAAGAGGCTTATTTGCACCAAGTTGACCCTAACTCATTTGTGCAAAACCTAACATTAGACTTAAAAAATTCATATCTCCATTTCTATAACTCGAAATTGGATGATTATTGTTGTGTTAGAATCATCTTGCTGAGAGCTATCATCCTCATTCATCACATGTTGAAATGTGCTCATGGTTTTGGGCCAAATATTGATGGGTACAAAACCTTGTGTTTGGGTTCCAAGCCCACAAGTGCCTCTTGTGATGATTTGCCCTCCAATCCCTGAATCCTAGGGCTTCGAGTACCTTCCAAGCTACCAAAAATTAACATATAGTGGGGTAGTTGAATTCTACTGCTTACAAATTTTTTCTTATGAAAGAGATAGGTGCTTTATTTCCTTGGGGTCTTTTTGTATTAGTATTATTACAAGGAATGATCATAAACAAAAGTATATAGAAATAAGTTGAGACTAAAATTATGGTTGCATAGAATGGGAGCATTGGAAATAATCATTTTAATCTTCTCTTCTCTTAATAATGTTTTGCAAAGATTTAATTGCTTCTACAAATTTAGGTATGAGTCTTTACATGAAGTAAATATTTTCAAAGAAACATTCATTGATTTCTTGTTATGTAATAAAGGTAGTTAGGATATCACTTTCACAGATTTGGGATCTATTGCTATGTTTTAGATATGATGAGTTCAAGTAACTTTCCTTCAATGACCATGAATATACTTTTTCAAGGATTTAAAGAAATTTTATATTTCCTACATCTTTAAAAGGGTCAAGTAAGTTGGGTAACATGATTGACTATTCTTTGAATAAATAGTCACATCATATAAGTACACAACAATGCTATTGATGAGACCCCATAAAGCAACATCCATTGTTCTCTTCAAAGTAACTCGGGCATTAATTGATTTGAAAGGAATTCTCTTGTAGGTAAAAGTACTCCATTTGATATAGAACATGGTTTTCAACTCACCCTCCTTAGTCATTGATAGTTCGGGATACTTAGAAGGATGCATTCTACACAGTTTTTGTTGGAATGGCTTGGCATCCTTCTTTATGGGATAATATGTTGAATAATTTGTGTATCATAAGCCTTAAGATCATCATATTACCATGTGAATACATCTCAATATGTTTTGAATGATTTAATAAATGTTCTATTTTTTTTTGTTAAGAACAACCCCTTTAAGGTCAAC
This sequence comes from Pinus albicaulis, assembly GCA_034641835.2. Taxonomy (NCBI): domain Eukaryota; kingdom Viridiplantae; phylum Streptophyta; class Pinopsida; order Pinales; family Pinaceae; genus Pinus; species Pinus albicaulis. Next base: position 760,705,585 of record CM076577.1, read on the forward strand.
ATTTTTTGGATTTTCTATAAATCCCAATTTAATGACTTTGTGACTTAAAAAACAAAATTACTAGTTGCGTCTAAAGACACACTCTAGCCCAGTATGGAAGTGATGTTGTAAGGTTAGGTGATGTTAACATTTTGACTTTGACAAATTACATAGAAATAAAAATAAAATATAATTAATAATTATAATTATTAAATAAACCATTGATTTAATAAAATTACATAAAACAAAATTAAAATAATAATAAAATAAAAAATTAATAATTGAACTAGCCTATATGCATCATAACTCTAGATTTATTAGTTCTGGAGAGGGATCAAATCTCTAGAGGTGCAAACCTTCCCCTAAGTTTGCATATTGAGATATTTCATCCCTCTCAGTCCTTGATAGATTTAGAGTTAAGATGGATCGGGGTTTGTTTTAACATTCAATGAGCTCTTAAATCTATTGCATAAGTTAAAACTTAAAACATATCTTCTATGTTGATAACACCTTTGGGCATCATATGTGATCATTCTTTAGTTGATTCCTCATTATACTTGCAATTATTGAAATTCTTCATTATGAATAGCTAAATTCTTGAAATTCTCTCCATTGGTGAGAAATTCTAAAATTTATTCATCATTCTCAAATAATTTCAAATTTTGTATTGGTGCCTCATATTCTATGATTCGATTTGTACATTCCAATTCTATTCTACAAGAAAGGAAATTATGTTCATCTCTAGGGTGCATGGTATTACATAAATGTTGAAGGTAAGAAAATCATTAATCAACCAATGGTCTTCCTATTGGTAATTCTTTAGATGAGATGAACTACAATGTATTGTATTTTAAGTTGGTTTGACTAAGATTTAAGAGTCTCCAAACACTTTGTTTTTGTTTTTGTTTTTTTTTTCCAATTTTCAAATCAATGGATTATTTAAGGCCTTGTATTGGTGCCTCATATTCTATAGTTCTATTTGTACATTCAAATTCCATTTTACAAGAAAGGAAATTAAGTTAATCTCTAGGGTCAATTAATAAACATCCAACTCCAATTCCCTCTTGAGATGTTTAAATATCAAAGAATAGATTCCAGACATCAAGGGCATGTTTGAAATCAATTTTATTTGTAGCTAGAAAAATTGCATTGTCAGAGGAGTCAAAATTTCATAGTTTAGAAAGTTCTCGTCTTGTCATGTTTATGATTTATTTTTCCAAGAATAAATCATACCTTTTATTTTAATATAAAATTGAAAGTACATTCCACAGGTGTATGCAACACACAACTTATTGTTTAAGAACAAAAAAAGGATCCTTCAGATGATTCCACATCAATGATTATAAAACTATCATCAACACGACCCTCAAGATTAGAAACTTCAACAACAAAAAAATGTTCCTAGGCCATAAATATAAAAAAAGGCTTGCAATAAAGTAAAATTCTAATTATATATAAATATGAGGGAGCCACCCTTAAATTCTTCCAAATGAATAGTGTAGGTAGAAATAAGAGACTTTCCTCCTTAGACAAGATATATGTTAGAGTAGTATGATCTCTATAGATGTGAGATTTTTTTTCTTTTCTTGAAATAATGTTGTAATCTCCTTTATCGTTAGATCAATGTGCATGAGTCCTAAATTATAGATCAATGTTTTGTCCTGCAGTCAATGTATGACTTTTAGGATCCTCGAACACTTGCAAGCACCAATATTGAAAAGAGTGCTTTGAACTCTCCTATATTGTTTGTATTGGCCCCAATATTGGTTTTACCCTCCAAATGATGATTTCTTCCTGGTTATCCCCATCAAAGAATCCCCATGTTTTTTCCAAATTTATATTTGGTCTGACCAAACAATGATGTGCATAGGAAATCAATGATATGTTGTGTAAATTAAGTGAAAGCTCAAATTGCCACCTAAGCTAGGGAGGGTAGTTTGTCTTCAAGAGGCATTTATTACATGCCACTTGGATAACCCAAGCCATGACAAGTGGCATAACTCTAAACTTTTTGAGGATGACACACACAATGTGCCATATCTCCAATTTTCAAATATGATTCTAAATTTTTAAACTAAGGTACTTTAATGTGTCCTTAGATCCTTGAAATTTTCACAGTCATAAAATTTTCTGAGACAAAGTTACAATGAACCTACCAAAGTGAATCATTTAAAACTTGATCTTGGGACCAATCAAAAATATCAACTTCCATAGGGTATATCTACGAAAGTGTCGTAAACAATAATTTTAATTTTTACCACCTATAGCTTGATAACTCTCCCGAGTCTACTCAAAATGTCATAGTCTGAATCTTCCTAGAATCAAAGTTATCACAAAATGATAATATGACTTGTTTGAAATTGATTTCAATAATAATCACAAATCATAACTTCCATAAGATATATCTATGAAATTTAGAAGAACTAAGATATTAAAACCATAAAATGCAGATTTTCCATAAAGTCATCAAATCAAAATGTATTACATAGATACTAAGGGAATGCCACTGGAAAATACAAAAGAGTAGATACAAAATAATTAGGAACCACGTCACTAGCTACAAGTCCACGACTCATCACTCTATCAATAGTCCATGTCCTCCTCCATGTCATAATCACGACCACTGCCACTGCAATCTTGATCTGACCCATCTAACCCTACTCCATACTGCTCCTCTATGCCCAATCCAAGATATCCTGCGCCTGCTGCATTTCTAGTGTGGAGGATGACCCCTCAAGAGACTCATCAAAAGTCACTGTCTCTAGCACTGGGTCATTAAGATCCATGTTGGCTAACGCCAACTCAACACTGTCATCCAAGCCCATATCATCAGGAAACACATCCCACATCTTTGTCTTGCCCTTGAACCATTCTTGCCTCTGCCTATAAATAAGACGAAGGTTGGTGTGCGCATACACCATTGTCTCCGCCCTGGATTGCTCAAGCCTACTCTTTTTCAAACTATATAGATTCCCATAAGTGCTCCAATTCCTCTCACAACAAGAAGATGAAGTAACTTGAGAGAGGACCCTCAAGGCTAATTGTTGTCGAACAGGGCATGCTTCCCCATGAGTTTCCCACCAAGCATAGGCATATTTGACCCCCCTATCTCCAAGTACATCATACCCGCCAAATCTCCTAGTGCCAGTGGAGAAATCTACAAAGCCTTCCTCCACCTCAAGAAAAGATGCTCTATCTTGAAATATCCTTTTGAATGCTATCTTCCTCCCCTATGAAATCTCTCCATCCATGTGAGGAGGGTATCTGTGTGAGGTCCCACCACGGAGCCACTCTTGACTGTAGTACTTGGGATTCAAAGAGTGAGCTAAGCAATGCAAAGGAGTGCAATTATTATCCCACCTAGAGATAAGAATATCTTGTATGGTGGACCATAAGCTCTCTGCTGATGTCTCATATCCAGGGCACTCATTCTCCATAAAAATAGTCTTCACAGACTTAATCATGGAATCCCAACCCTCATAAACCTCTCCTAAGATCGGCTGGTCCGTGTCTGCAAATCACAAGAAAGAAATGATAGGGTTCATGATCTTTATGGTAAGATCCACCCTCTCCCACCAACCATCATCTAACACCATGTCCTTTACCTTTTTTGAAGCAGCTTGATCTGTCTTTCTCCAAAAAGACCAAAGATATGAAATAACCATGGCCCCAAGAGTGGCCTTCACCCCTTCAACCTCTTAAGCATCATGAATGAGGAAGAAAATCAAGTATCTGCAATCTTCAACAATGATAGATGTGTGTACTCTTTATATATTGTGAGAGCATTGGTATGGTTCTGTACAAAATTTCGGATATGGTGTGCATCCTCAATAATATTTCCAATCCATGTCACATCTGAAGCAATATATTTTAGTGCCAAATTCAAGGAATGAACAATGCATGGTGTCCAAAATACTTGTGGATATTTAGTTTCCACAATCAAGCCAACAACTTTGCAAACAGGTGCATTATCTGTGATGATTTGCACACAACATTCAACGCCTACATCTTCAATAACTTTAATAAACAATTCTCCCATATACTGTGCATCTTTGTATTGACCAAGAGCATCAACTGCTTTCAAGAATACTGATCCATTTTGGGAATATACAATGAAATTGATGAGAGGATGGCGTGCAGTATCTGTCCATCCATCAGAAACAATACTGACACCAGATGAGATCCATGATGATTTGATAGGTTTTAGAATTTTATCCACCTCCTTCCTTGCCTTAACCAACAATGTGGTTCTAAGCTTCTCTAAACTTGGAGGCACATACCCATTTGGAGCCATATCAACTAGATCTCGACACATCTCAACAAACAAAGGATACCGTGCAACATTAAAAGAAATGAAGTTAAGAAGATTAAGTAACAATGTTTAGCCACAATACCTTTAGGGTTTTGCCTCTTAAATTGTCCATGAAGGAATCTATATTCTATAAGAGAACTAGCCTCTTGTCAAGTAAGCCTTGAATCTTTATGCAATAATGGCCCAAAAAGAATGGTATGAATTAAACATATTTTTCTTGATTTCCTTTCATAATGAAGCATTTTTATTGATTTTCTTATTTGATATGCCACTTCTCCGAAGCACACTACGTTTGACACATTTGCGCAGTGGATGTGATGCTACAATTGCAACATAAATTATTAAATAAGTGAAGTCTTCTTGAAGTTACCAGTTGCTAGAGATAATCTTGTATGAGATAAACTTGCATAATGTAACTAAGAAATAGCCTCAAACATTCTTTTCACGAGATAATCTTGCATAATGTAACTAAGAAATAGCTACAAATGGCTTCATAATGTTTTGTAATCTTATTTTCCCACAAAATGTTGTAATGCACATGTATTGGGGATTTTAAAAATTTAGTGAAACCTTCAAATATATTAGTGGCATGAACTACATCCAATAGATAGGATGCTAGATAAAAGGGAAACCATTCTAGAATTTTATTGCATCTTTTGTGCTTGTTAGAAATTAAATAACATAACAATGGAACACATATAATATTGCAAAAAAATAAACACAAAAAAAACATAAAACAAGAGAGACACAGATATACGAGGTTCACCCAATTTGGGCTATGTCTACAAAGAAACAACTAATCCTTCCTTTTATATTATCTAGCAAAATAAAGAGATACCATCTACTACAAATCATTGGTCTCTTATTTTTTTTCGAATAGAGAATAATATAGAGCCTCAATAAAATTCTCTCGTATAAACCATTGGCTTCCTTCTAGGGAAAAAAACACTAAATTAACATAACTTTTATCGTCAGATATTCTGCCTAATGAACGACCTAGATTGACTACAAAATTACAATATTTTACAAGGAAAATTTTCACCTTATTTTCACTTTGGGGGCGCTAACCTCGAACCTCGCTAGGGGGTGGGGGGCGCTCCAAAGAATCACTGCAGCACCCCCCTCGACCCTCCTGGCTGTGCTCCTAGTGGGGGGGGGGAAGCCCCCCCCATAGACCCCATCAGGAACGAGATCCAAACGCGACTAAAACAAGACCTCTGAATCAAGAATATAATCAAGCTCCACACTTAACAATGCTCTCTCAATCATACTATTAAGGTGGTAAGACAAGACAACAACCCAATTAAATAAACTATTAGTAGTAACCGTTGTGTAGGCTAGTGGCACCCAAGCACACTTGAAATGTGCATATCCTTTCTCCCCATATATTGTAGCTATTAAATCCACGTCATACATGTATGATTATCACAAATTGATAATGGGGTAGCTACCATTTGCATTACAGAAGAACCTTTTCTCCTCTTTCCACCAACTTGCTATCATCATGTTTAAGATATAATTCATCCACAAATAGATTAATTAGGTGCACTTCATGCTTTGGTATTTTATAATATCTTTCCAAATTCACTGCTAGAAACGAACAACACATTGGCATACATAATTCATAATCACACGCTTCTTCAAATTGGCATGGTTGATGAGCCATTCAATGGTTTTGAAATAGGGCACAACAAGTATCCTTGTTGCAAAAAAGTACAAGCGGTATTTTCTAATATTATTGAAGTCTTTATGATTATCCTACATAGGTTCATTGTGAGGAATTATTTTTGGATAATATTTTATATGAAAATTCTAATGCAACGTTCGATTCCGTCCATGGTAAGGGATTTATGCTTCTATTTTGGCTTTAGTATCCTTATATATAGGCCTTGGGGGGTGTTCCTTAGGTATAAATATTTGAATTATAGGGACATACTCAAAAGAAGATTCAATTTCCATTAACTTCTACTGAAAGGTTTTAATTGGTTTCTTTGATTGCTTCCCCTTAGGAGACCTAGTAACAGTTCTAGCATGCATTCTTCTTGGCGACATTTTACCTATAAATAAACAACATATAAATAGAGAAATGGAGAAAATAATTTCCAAACACAACAATAATCCATGCTAGAATATTATTTCTAATAATATTACGTTAAATTTGGAAATGAGGAATAATTGAGGCAAATCATGATACCACTTGAGAATAAGTTTGAAAATGCTTAAGACCTAGTGCTTTGCATTATCAAAATGGAATTTCAAATCACATTCCCATTCTAAACTTGCTACAAAGATAGTTTGGAACAATGGATTGTTCAAACATAATGCGATTTGAATGATCTATGTTTGGAAATTTATAATCAAATTACCCAAATGTAGTGCTGTGATTACTTAGACTAGGTCAAACTCAATTAGATCTTCCAAAAATTTAGAATTAAATGCTAATTGAACTTTTCAGCTACCAGATTGGTGAATAAATGACTATTATATTTAATTTTCGATGATCATCATCATTTTTTATATTCTAATAAGTTTTGAATGTTTTGAATTGCATCAATTGGAATGTGAGCTTGGGTGAGTGATAATATGGAACCTCATGAATCATGTGAAGTGGAGTTTCTGATTGGGTTTTTAAATGGTGAAGAAAAATAGTCAAAATTTGTAGCTATAAGGCTTATCAACATGAAAATCCACTTTGACATCATTGGTATTTTCAACTTTGCATTTTGGCACAATGTAAAAAGATCGTCCATTATTTGTAAATAAATATTACTTTAAAGTGTTGCTAGAATTTTTTGTTGCTATTTTACTCTTAGAATATTGTTACTGGATTGTTTACAACCACATATATTCAATTGGTGTGAAGGTGTTGTCTCCTGTGTTCGAGAAGAGTTGACAGCCTGCAAGACCTGGTCCCAAAGAGAGTTTGGGTATGGCACGTTGATTGTTTCGTTTATACTGGAGAGAGTGCCTACTATGAGGCCTCAAATTATCATGGATTCTGCTGGACCAAGAGAGTCTAGACAGGGTCGATGTTCTACCTTGATTCCTCAGACTGGAGAGGGTCCACTCCGACATTTCTTTGATGATGAATTATTTGAGTGGCTTAATGACCATATCCTGATGATTGAGGATTATCCCTATGCCGTGATGAACCTCACAGGAGATACAGAGTTGAGATTTCCATCTGGCACTTAGTGGGGGCCAATAGGTAAGATGAGAAATCTGCTCAAGTGATTTTTGTCTATTGAATTTTTATGCAATTTTTTTTTTTTTTTTTAATGGGTGAAAAAAAGTTTTGACATGAAGCGCTTTGCTTGACATAGATGTAGCAACCGTATGACATACTGGAGCCCCTTTATAAGCATGACGAGGAATCCAACTACCTGGGGCTAGAGCAGCAACATAGGCCGCGACAGTCGCCAAAGAGGGATATGACACACAGGGTTTTCACGAGGTTTCTAGGAAGCTTGAAGGATTGAGCATCTTCCTATGAGGGAGATCTTGGTTCATCTGTAACGACAAATAGTGGGTGTGCTAGAGAGATTCTTGGTGCCTCTGAGGAGGTTAGTTAGGGCAGTTATCTGCTATCATGAGCAGCAGGCTCAACATGAGTAGATATAGATGTATAGATGTGAGAGCAAGGCTTAACAAAGTCAATTTTGTATAAAAAACCCAAGTTTTGAATAATTTTCTGATGTAACCGACTGGACAGGATATATATATATATATATATTTGCAATTTTGATCTTGTATTTTTTAATTTTATGATGAAAAATGTACACTCATGCATGACTCTTTCTATAGTAAATGTGACAAATGCCAATACAATACATAATTTGCTAACGAATTAGCTAATGCATTAGATTCTTTAGAAATGTGCTCAAAAGTAATGAATTTAAATTTACGTTCCAGAAGTCGTACCCTTAAGAAATAGCGTAATAAGACAGGATGTCAGACGCGATAACAATTGTTCAAATGCATAACGACTAGCTGGGAATCTAACCAGACCACCAGATTGGAGATGTCATGAGATGCAACTTCAATGAGGAGTTGGATAACCGAAATATACTCAAAAATATTGTTGGTGGAATTGCTAAGGAAGATTCCCCTGAAACCAAGTAGTTATGACTTAGGTGTATAGAGGGCCCAAGTAGCTGATGCAATGTGCCATGTGTGACGACTGACACCATCCCCATATCCAACATATGGTAAGGATGAAGAAGACATATGTGTAAAAGAAGAGAGTCAGTATGAGAAAAAATACTCAAAAACCCAAAATATTCCAGACACACCAGAAAAGACAAAACTTTTATACATAAAATTACAAAGAAAATTCACAGTAAGACACTAGGCGAAATACTTCTTCAGATAGAGCCCGTTGCGGGGCTCAACGAGTGGGATTCCATTACAGTCCTAAAGTTCATAGGCCCCTTTAGAAAGGACCTTCATGAAGACATATGGACCAATCCATAATGGTTGAAGCGTTCCTGCCCCCAAGAGGTCGTGTTTTTGATCATAGAGTAGAACGAGATCGCCCTCTTGGAAAGAACGAGGCTTGATAGATTTGTTGTATTGAGCTTTAACTTGGTGCTTGTGGGCTTCGAGGGCCAGTATGGCATCTTGACGAGTTTCATCCAACTGATTGAGTGAGAGAAATCGCTCTTCTTTGGCAGTAGTTCCTGGTAGGACTTCAACGGCCAATTTAAGTGATGGAATCTACCACTCGATTAGAAGAACTGCTTCCAGACTGTATGCTAATTGGAATGTCATGAAGCATGTAATAGTCTTCACTGACATTTAGTATGCTCACATCGTGGAGTATAGTTTTAGGTTCCATGTGGTTTTATGATTTTTGACTAACTGACGAATCATGGTCTTAAGGACGCCATTTACGGCTTCGATTTGACCGTTAGCTTGCTGATAGTAGGACAAAGATTGATATTTCTCAAAAACCTAGAATGGAAGTTAGCTCTGTTATCATTTGGTTTTGAAAGTGAGAACCATGATCTATGAAAATCGAGCGGGGTACACCGAAACGACAGATAACCTGATTGAACAGGAAACGAGCAGCGGTTTATCCATCAACCCGGAAAGTGGGAACGACTTCAGCCCATTTCGTGAAATAGTCGACCACAACTACATGCAGTTGTGTCCATCAATGGAAGTATGATTACATGTTACATCATTAGGGGAATTTTGAGGTCTAAAATGGGCCTCATAAGGAAATTATAAAATAATAGTGGAAATAATAAAATAATATTTGATTACATCATCAAATTTTAGAGGGAAAGAAATAAAAAAACTACTTTTTGAAATCATATTTTTATCTTATCTCCCAAATTTTTTACTCAAATTTCGAGCGGGATTACTCATTGGATGAAAAATTTGATTCCTCATCCAAGGAGTACCCATGTTGCATAATTTCGATGGATCTTAATATATGAAAAATGAGAAATACATTGAAAATGTGATTACAATCACGCTTTTTCATGTATTTCTCATTTTTCGTGTAGTAGGGTCCATCGAAAGTATGCAACATGGGTACTCTTTGGATGAGGAATTAAATTTTGCATCCAAGGAGTACTCCCGCTCGAAATTTGAGTAAAAACTTTGGGATATAAGTTGAAAATATGAGTTGAAAAAGTAGTTTTTATTATTTTATTATTTTTTAATCTTTTTACCCTTTTACTTAAAAAATGGTGAATCATCCCCCATGGTTGACATCACCATCTTGAATCCTATTGGTTCTTATAAAGTTTATTTTGGTTGTACATTTTTCTTAGGAGGCCCATTTTAGACCTCAAAATTCCCCTAATGAATCTATTCCCCATTTAGCGAAAGGACCGAAAAAGATGACCGGATTCAGAGGGGGAGGATGAGCACGCATTTTCTTCGTAAACAATTGACAAGGATGGCACTTATGGATTGCAGTGACGCAATATTTAAACAAAGTGGGCCAGTAGTGTCCTGCACGCAATATTTTTTGGGCAGTAATTATGCTTGATATATGACCACCACACGCCCTGGTGTGGAAATCATTTAAAATGAGTTCTGCCTCAGTAAGGGTGAGACAACATCGAAGAACTATATTGACACCATGACGATATAGAGTATCATTGAGCACAAGATAGTGTTTCGCTTGGTGACGAATGCGACAACAGTCGTCTGAAGTGAGAGTTGGGCGGAACTGTTGAGTTTGGAGGTAGAAAAGAATGTCCCTGTACCAAGGATCAATAGAACTGACCAGATAGACGGATTCATCGGGAAATGGATCATGAGCTACTTCCTCTGGGTCAAATCTGGGAAGGTCCAACAACAATTTGGCAAAGACTAGATATTTATTAGCTTTGGCAGTAGCGAAAACCAAGTCAAATTATTGGAGGATTACAATCCATTTAGAATATTTTCCTCCAATGATATGGCGAGATAAGATGTGTCGCATGGGATTCTCCAAAGCAATGACAGTAGTCTGCCGCAACAATATGTAATGTCGGAGGCGGTTGACAGTGAAGACTACTGCGAGAGATAGTTTCTCCACATGTGAGCACCATAATTAAGGCCCAACAATACCTTTTGAAAGATAATAAATCACATGGTCACTATCATCATCGTGAAATTGAACCAAAACCCTTCCCAATGAGGATGGTGAGGCTGCCAAGTAGAGGAGAAAGTCGCGCAGATAGTCGGGGGACTAAGAAGTGGGGCGGAAACGAGTGCCTGTTTTATGGCGTCAAACGACAGTTGAACTTGATCATCCCACAGATACAATACCCCTTCCTTGAGTAAGCACATAAAGCCTTTCATCATCTCGACATATTTTACGATGAATTGACATAAGAAGTTTGCCTTCCCTTGCAAACGTTGGAGTTTTAAGCTGGATCGTGGTGTAGGTAATTCAATAATTGTCCTTACCCTATCGGGATAAACCCTAATCCCATGCTTGGAGACAATGAATCCAAGAATTTGTCCATACTCGACAAAAAATATGCATTTATGTGGATTCAGACGAATGTTGTAGAACCTACACCAAGCGAATATTTCTCTAAGATGAGTAAGGCGATGTGCTCGTTTCTTGGAATGAGCAAGAAGATCATCCAAGTAAGCTTGTACAATGTGTCCGATATCATGAAATTTATAGTCCATGGCCCTTTGAAATGTGGCTCCATCATTCTCAGATAGAATGGGAGATTTTGATATGCAAATGTGCCCCAAGGAAAAATGAAGGAGGTTTTATGTTGTTCATCCTTTTTAATCGGGATCTATTTATATCCCGAAAATCATCTATAAAGGAGAAAGATTCACATCCGACACAATGATCTGGTCTAGTAACCCATGAACCTGACTGTGGGTTGCGGTATATCCAGATAGTGTGTTCGGTGGGCCTAGGAATCCTTGCTTGTCAAAGGAGGGATATACAGTAAATCCTATAGGCGGTTTGCCTCGGTTTAGGGCCTAGTGATCCAAGATGGATTGAGGTAAAGTTTGAGAGGTGGGTGGTATTTTTTTTGGCCCAGTAGTCCAGGGATGGGATTTACGGTAAATCCTGGAGATTATGTCTTGGTTTTGGGCCTAGTGATCCCTGATTCAAACTGTGGATTACGGTAAATCTTGAGAGACTAGGAGATAGGAAAATTCCTCACGGTGTAGGTGGAGAACTCTGGTAGCATTCATGCTTGTTTGGTTCCTTTTGGTTGGTTATGAGTCCTACATTCATGCTTGGAATATGGCATGGGGGTAATTGGCTGAAGAGATATTTGTCTCAGCCAACCTATGTCGGGTGGAACATGGAATTCCCATCTCCGGTTGGTTTTTAAATTCATTAATGAAGAACTCATTCCTTTGGTATTTGATGTATAAATTTACTGGTTATTATGTGGATTATATTGTCATTTCATCCATGGTATTTTTGTGGTCATTATGATAGTTATAAGAAAGCATTTTAACAATAATGATATATGGCTCTCTCCATGTTTTTACTTGTAAATGAATGCACAATGTATCTATGGTCAAATAGATTGTATAGAAACTAATGATGTATGGGAGAAATTATTCTTAGCGATTCTTAGATAAGTATGAGGCCCCTTTGCTCTGTTTTTTTTTTATACCTGTAGCTTTTATGTTTGTGACATGTTTGAAAAAATTCCTGTCATGGATAGGAGGGGTACAAATGAGTTATTATTGATGTGATTGTTTCTATATCATTGCCATGTTTTTATTACTCATATTTGAACTTTTCATGAAGTTCTGGGCAAAGCACTGGGTTATGGGCCTAAAAGGTGGCTCAATTCCCAGATATGCAAAAACAAAACTGAGTTTTTGGTGCCCCGGCCATTGGCACGCAATGTTATGTCTGTGGCTATGGCTCAAAGGGGGTCAAAATGTCAGTGTGACCCAGGGGTAAGAGGCCTGAATGGTTGGGTTATCTCTTGGGGGTGTTTAGGTTGTTGTACAAGGTATGTAGGTTGTGTTTTCCATTGATTCCACTTCCTTAAGGTCACATAGGAGGTTGAATCCCATTATAGTGGCCTCTCGTTGCATGTTTACCCTGATTGGTCAGTTACTTGGGTAAATGTGGGAAGGGAGTGTTACAAATTAACTCTGGATAAGATCCTACATATGGTAGGATGCCATCGAGGGTGGTTAAAGCCTTCTTCTCATAATATGTGAGTTGGCCGACTGTAACGACTTTCCCTTCATGTGGGAACATTATTACTATGAATACGGAGGATGCAATTGCACTCATGGCATACATATAACTCTAGCCTAAAATGATATTATAATCAAACTATGCATCGAAGAATTCAATGTCAATCAACACTGTTTTATCGACAAGATGTACCGGGACGTCTTGAAATAAGACTCGTAGGGATGAAGGGCATATGTCGTATGCTCAAAGCATGATGCCAGATAATTTGAGTTTTGCAGATCCCAAATTCTACCAAATTGTTTTGGACATTATGCATGTGGATGCTCCTTCATAAATAATGTAGCGATGGATGGTTATGTTTTGGATTGAGACCGGGATTTGGAACACGACTAATGAAGGAAATCATGGTTCAAATTTATCCAAGTCAAATACTATAAGTCAAGAATCGGAAGAGTTGATTGCATCTAATGTGTAAAGTAATTCTTTTCACTGAGTTGGGGACAACTGTAGACTTTCTAAAGCTTATGTAGTTGAAGAAGATTAGGCCAAGTCTTCGACTATGTTGTTGATATGTGCAGCCTTTGAATTATGTCCTGTGCGTCTCAAGGAAATTTTACCATTTTTTGAATGGTTTCTATAGGTATCCGAGGAATGGTCAATGGTTCTATAGGCATGAGTGTGCTTGAGGTAGATGGGTTCGTTTGTGGGGGGGATTCATAATTTCTATTTCGCATTTGTAGGAGAATGTATTTTCCTGCCATATAGATGTCACAATTAGAGTTATTATGGGTGTTCCCTCTAGGGGGATTTGGCAGGGGTGGTTGTTTTCGTTGGGTATTAACCATGCCCCGGTGAGGGAAAGGGTCCTGCATAACTGCACTTTGTTGGTTTTTCCTGCCATGGTCCCTATTATTCTGAATTTGTTTGATTTTAGGGAGTTGAGTACAATGGTAGGTGTAATGGCCATATCCCCCGCAGATGGCACAAGAATGATTTGTCATTAGACTTGTATTCTTGTTTTTCCTTTGTGAGTTTTTGTTAGACTGATCCTGGTTTTCATTTCGGTTGGATTTTCCCTCAGTCGACATCCCGGGAGGGTGTTTCTAATTACTTCCCCCTTGTCTAGGTTCTCCTTTTGGATTTCCCTTTGTTTTTTTCTTAGAAATATTGGGTCGATTGGTAGTATTCACCTGGTCGAATGACGGTTGCTATTGAGCACGGGAGGGTTGCACTAGATTGACCCTTACATTATTTTGTAGTGGCGGGTTATTTTTTTTTTGTTTGGGGAAGGGAGAGTATTGATTTCCCTGTCCTTGATTGGTATAAGGATTTTTGGAAGAATAAATTACGTCTGTGTTCCTAGAGGAGTATTAGTTGCCCTAAGGGGGAGGATGAGGTCCTCCCTGCGGGGGATGATATTGGTTAACCCTATTAACTGTATTTTGCATCTGTGTAGGTTGCCTACACTAATATCATGGTGGTTATATTTGCGTAGTGTCAAATGTTGGTTTACTATATCAGTATCCAGGATACTGGTAGGTGTTGCTGGGTTGGTTTTGGGTTATGGACCCTATCCCATCAACAAAATTAGATGCGCCTGGTATTTCTTTATAAGTTTGCAGGAAAGGGGCGTTAGGAAGAACATGATAGATGTCTCCAGACTAAGTGTATATAAGCTCTAACTAATGAGATTTTCTAATGGCTTCTTCCTCGTTATGCAGGGATGAATTTGCCACATATTTTGAGATTTCCATTGTGAGGGATCTCAAAATAAGTCCAAGAGGACTATGTATTCAAATTGAACTTTAAAAAAGCTACGACATTTCTACCATTCATGGATATGATCCAATATGTGTGTAGAAGGTGTTTGTTTGAAGTGGGTGAGAAGTTCTAGGCCCGAATCACGACGAATCAAGAGTTGGAGGAATGTGAGGAATGCAATAGCTAGAGAACTAAATGTTTTGTGTGACGTAGAAGGATGGTGAATATACCATTTCGTTTTTGGCCCAGTAAGGGTGAATTGAAACAGACGTAGTTGAATAATATCATCAATGATATTATTCGACGAACACCACAGGTGAAAATTCATGCCATGGTTTCTTGGGTCTTCACCTTGCTTTCCTTCAAATTTTGGAATATTGGAAGCGAGCTTGGTGGACATGGTTGACCAATTTAGGCCATGCGTAATTGGGTCATTGGTTAGCTTACTTAAGTATGGTAGGTTTAAAGAAGCTAAGCATGGAATTTAAGAGTTATTTGCCATCGTGAAATGATTTTGAAGTGACTATATGAAAAGGGGTCCTATGTGGGGAGGTACGAGGAGGGCTATCTTGATGGGTGCTTCTTGGACTATCCGAAGGAGTGTTGTGGGATTCCTAAATGGGTAGCACGTGAGGACCATTCAGGGGTCATAAAAGGTGTACTTTGGAAGGGAGGGGTCCCAATAAAAGTTGCACCAATGAAGGAAGATCCTATAATGGTGGTTGTGTGATGTCCTCTATGCCTAAATGGTGGGAGGGTTGGAAAACCTCTCAGTAATGGGGGGAGGTTTAAAAAACATCTAGATCAGCGGGGAGCCATGGGGTCCCTTATGGTTTCAAGTAGTGTGTAATTTAATTTGTATTTTTTGAGGGAAGGGGATATATATCAATGTAATATAATCATATACATAAAACAAAGAAAAAATGGAAAGGTTATTTTCCTTTTAAATTCAAGCTATGTGATTAATCAAGAAAAAAATGGTTTTTGTTTGTCTATGTATGATTAAAAATCCTATGTATACCTAATATTCCTTTCCACTCTCAAAATAACTGGGCCTTGTAGAGATATCTTCTGATGGGTCCTAGGGAAACATCCTGAAAGAACTAACGACGCCTTCTAGCAATCGAAGAATCAATCAAGGTAATGGAAAAGATGATCAAGTGTTGCCTGCACCATCACCTATAGGGACAGGATGCCCTATATTTTTTTCCACTAAATTACCTTCTTCCCATGTGAGCATTTGAGTCTTTAGCTCCTTGGTAGTCAGTTACCAGTACCGAGCACTAGATGGGTCGGGTAGCACCAAATAGTACCGCACGCACTGGACCTAAACCGAACCCCCTCTTAATCAGGTCTCTAATATGCTCAGGTATTATTTTCCATGGGATGTCTGAAGGATTTCAAGTTCCCCAAAAAGCCAACTTCTATGTTCCAAAATGTAACATGACCATGGCGAATTATGGGATGCCTACCCCCAATGGTCCTAGCCTGAACTATAACTTCTTTTATGGCCCCTATGGGGAAATTTTATTTGGTTTAAGTTATGGTTGTTTTTAGGTTCTTAATTTTCTTAGGGTGTGATATGGTAAGAAAACGTAAGCTAAGTACAAAAATCCTCATAAACTTAATGCCTTTTTATACAAATATTACCATTGCTTAGTGTGTGGCAAAGTGAATACACAAAGTGTGATAAGATGTGGATATGCGATGGTCCTTTATTATATCCCCCTAATTACACTGAGTTTTGCTTGTTCCTTGCAAAAATTAATGATGTGCGGATAATGGGTCGCTTTCGTTTTTCCTATTACACTATGTGGGTCTAAAGGGAGATGGGAATCTCAAGTGCTTTGAGAAAATGTTCATATGCAAGCCCATGTTCATCTAAGAGACACAAGGGAAGCATAGATTACTTGTTTTGTGTACTAACACTTGACCCTAGTCCCTAAACTAATGAAATGGAAAAATCAAATAAAATTTTGATGAGGAACAAGAATTGTGGATGATAGGCCACTTACTCATTTACTAATTAAACTATGTGATTTTAAGAACACTTTAGCAAAATATTTTGAAAAAAATATGTGGAATTTGGCCACTTACTCTTCCCCTAATTAATTTATGTGTGTATTTGAAAATATAAATTGTTATGAAACCAGCTCCAAAAATAGAAGAAAAGAGAGATCAACGCCTTAGAAATAAACCACTTTGAGGGGAAAACTGAACACATTAAGTATAATTAGTCAATTCTGATGATATGAATGATCACTCAAAACCTCTCTACATAATTAGAGTCTATGATCACAATAATCCTAGTTTACCTAATGAATAAAATAAATGGAGGCACAATAATACAAAAGAAGGCAGAAGCAACAATAATAATAAGGTGCTTACACTAAATAATAATAAGAGACTAAAACTATAAAACATAGGATCTAAATACAACTTCTCTTCGTGGTGTTGTCTCAATGTTGATATCTGGTATTTAGCAAAATTACTGTCTCTATGTGAGACCTTCTCAAGCAGGGTTCACGGATGAGATATACTGAATATCCTGATTGTAGTTGTCGAGTTCTTGTTTCCATGATCGCTTCAGGTTCCAATATGATTTTTCCTTCCTCATCAAGTTCTGTCAATATTGTTTGAAATGGAATATTTTCACCTGTAACCTTCTTTAAGCATGAAACATGGAAAACTGGATGCACTCACGAAGAAGTAGGAAGCCCCAATTTTTATGCCATAGTACCAATATTTTGCAACACCTTATAAGGACCATAATAATTTGGTGATAATTTATTATCCTTATTAGCTTGCTTGAGGGACATTTTTTTATATGGTTTTAGCCGTAAAACTACCCAGTCTCCTACATCAAAACTTCTCTCGCTGCGATGTTGATCAGCCTGTTGTTTCATTCGATTTTGTGCCAAATTTAGGTTATCCTTTAAGAGTTGGATAACTTCTTGTTGATGCTCGATGTGATATTCCACTGCTTGAACCTTATAATTCTCTCTTAAAGATGATGTGATGGACGGTGGATGATATCCATAAAGTGCCATAAATGGGGTCATTTTTGTTGTAGTATGGAAGGAAGTGCTATACCACCATTCAACGAGAGGTAACCACTTGACCCATTGTGTTTGTTTATCAGATACAAAAAAACGAAGATATCCTTCTAAAAATTTATTCACTATCTCAGTTTGACCATCAGATTGAGGATGATAAGATGAGCTATGAGCTAATTGAGTACCCAAACAAGAAAATAACTCCGTCCAAAAATTTCCAGTAAAAATGGGATCTCTGTCGCTCACGATAACCTTTGGGTTTCCATGTAGCTTTTGAATTGTGTCCATAAATGTAGTAGCAAATGTACTTGCTTTAAATGGATGAGATAATGCACAAAAGTGTGCATACTTGGTAAGTCTATCAACTACCACCATGATGACACTCTTTCCTTTGGACTTAGGTAAATTTGTGATAAAATCCATTGAAATCTCCTCCCAACGTTGACTTGGAATAGATAAAGGTTGTAGAAGACCTGGGGTCTTAATTGTCTCAACTTCATTTTGCTAGCAAACCAAACATTCTGCCAAAAACTTTTGAATATCATATTTAAGGCCATCCAAAAAAATTCTTTCTTCACCCTGTGGTAGGTTTTTAAAAATCCCGAGTGTCTCCTAAAGGAGAAGTGTGCAATTCCAAAAGAATCTTTTGTTTTAGTGGGGAATTCTTACAAAGATATAAGAGATCTTTGTACCATAAGGAATCATTTTTTCAACTAAATGTATCAGATGTACTAGGATCTTGCTGCAACTTTTGAATGAGTGTCCACACTTCTTTTTCCTTCTTCCATCATCCCTTGCTTCGATTATCCAATCTGGTTTGATAATAGAAATGGCACAAAGCAATGCTTCCACCTCTTCATTCTTTCTTGAGAGTGCATCTGAAACAACATTTATCTTCCATTTTTTGTAGATTATTTCAAAGTCATAACCTAACATCTTTGTGACCCATTTTTGCTGCTCTTATGAAGATAGTATTTGTTACAAAAAGTGTTTAATACTATCATGATCAATTTTTACCTTGAAGTGTATTCCCATTAGGTAAGGTCACCATTTCTTTAGTGCATGTAGTATTTATAACATTTCCTTCTCATAAATAACTTTCTGTAAATGCTTTCATTTGATTGGATGAATTTCAAAAACAATGGGTCTTCCTTCTTGCATTAAAACCGCACCAATTCCATTTCCCGAGGCATCACATTCCACAATAAAGGTTTTTGTGAAGTCTGCTGTAGCTAAGACTGGTGCTACGCACATTGCCTCTTTAATATGTTCAAAGGCCTTAGTTGCTTCAGGAGTCCATGAAAATGCATCTTTCTTCAATAATGTTGTTAGAGGTGCGCTATTCTCCCATAATTCTTAACAAACTTGCGATAATACCCTTTTAACCCAAGAAATCCTCGCAACTGCTTTATGGTTGTGGAGAATTTCCATTCCTTAATGGATTTAATTTTTTTAGGGTCTACCTTAACACCCTCGTGAGATACAATATGACCCAGATATTCCACCTCTTGTACTCCAAAGAAACATTTGGTTTTTCCATATAATTGTTTCTCCTGCAATAGTTTGAGCACCCTATCAATATGTTGAACATGATCCTTCCAAGACCTGCTGTAGATTAGTATATCATCAAAAAATACTAGCATAAATTTTCTAAGGGTTTGAAAATGGAATTCATAAACCCTTGAAATGTAGAAGGTGCATTGGTAAGGCCAAAAGGCATGACCAAAAATTCATAACGACCCTCATGAGTTCGAAATGCTGTTTTCGGAATATCTTCAGTCTTCATTCTAATTTGATGATATCTTGAACGAAGATCCAACTTGGTAAATGTTTTACTGTACAACAACCCTCCCCATTTCGAAATTTTTATATTAATTTTTAGAAGAAATGGGTCCCCTTTTCTTTTTCTTTTAGATTCAATAACTTTTCCTAGCTTCGCTTATTGCAAAGATTAAAGAAAGACCTTTGTATATATGTAAATATTAAAAGGAAATCAAATGAATCATAAAACAAAGAAAATCCTAAACACAAGTCTTTATCTCATTTCACAAAATATGAAAGGAAAAGCTCAATATTTCATTGCTTAAAAAGTTCTGATGCGATAAAGTGAATCGCTAAATCGCATATCACATAGGAAAAAAATCAAAAGCCTTCTCCATCATTCCGATGCGATAGATCACATTGCAAAAGCACATATTGCACTAAACATAAGGCTAATTCTTCCCTTCGAAAAGTTCCGATGTGATGAAGTCTTATTGCAATCGCAAATCGACAGTCATATCACAAGTGGTCCCATTTCAAAATTTTTGATGCGATGAAGTCTTATCGCAATCGAAAATAGGTGGAAAACTTAATGCATCCTTATGCGTTCATTTCAAAAGTTCCGATGTGATAAAATAAAAACAATCGCTCATCGCTCCAAATCACATTACTCATCGACGATCGCAATCGAAAGCTTCAAACAATAATATTTAAACAGAGACTTTGAAATTGCTGATACCCGATGTACGATCATCATTGATCGGAAATCATATAAGTTATGACATTTAACTCAAATGAGAATGCGCGATGTGAATTTCCATAAAGGCATTTAATTTTTAAGACGGAGATCATTAAGTCTGATTTATGAACGAAATCCTTTGCAGATTGTTTTTTTTTCAATAAAATAAATTTCCTTTAAATGATTTCCTTTCACATAATGCTGTTTATTCTTTGTTGTTTTCTTCCCGATTCTAAGATGATTTTCCATCATTTCCCACTTATTTACAGATCTGTAGAACAACTATTCCGCCTATTTGCAGACCTATTAAAACGATTCCAGTCAGAGAAAATGTCGAAGAAGCTTAAGAAAGAAAAGGTTACCACCATCCCAAAGGAAAAGCCGGCCAAAGTTAAGTTATTAACCAATACTACATGCCTTGGTCTCGGAAAGATGTCTTGGGAAGAAGTTCATAATCTGCTCGAAGCTGAAAATCCCACTATGAAAGAAGAAAAAGCGACAGTGCCAGATGAGGACTCAGAATCAGAAGATAATCCCCTAAAAGAACTGGCGGACTCTTATCTTCATAGAGTAGCGGCTTGAGCAAATGTATTTCCATACTATGATTTAGTACGATGGGTAATAGAAGGCATAAACATCACAGATAGAGCATTTTTCACAGCTGGTGGGAAGATGTTCGGATCCTTCAAATCAGAGGATATCAGGGCAATGTATCATCTAACAGAGCCTCAGAAGGTCTACAAAAAATAATTTCTAGAGGATTTTGCTTCAAAAAATGAAATAGAGTCAGACCCTATTAGAGAATGGAGGCAAGCTCCAAAGAAACATAAGCATGAATCCTCAGGTAAGTACTCTGTATAATCTCTAGCACCTCCCTATTGCTACGCTGCTACCATGATATGCAGACTGTTTGGGTTTGCCAATTCTGCAAGGTTTTCTATTGAAATGGTACCTCTGATTGATGCCGCCGTGAATTATTATATTATGGATTGGTCAATCATCCTATCTGATAAGATAGCAAATAAAATTCTTGATTATAGAAGGAATAGGCATATGTCTACCAAAACGACACCCCCATTTCATCTACGTGCTTACATTATAGATGCCATATTCTTCAATTTCGAATTTCCCATTTTAGGATGGAAATGGAATCCTCAGGACCCTACTCCTATACACATCTATCATAAATATTTGTGGAAAGCCCATTACAGAAACCATGTATATAAGATTTGCCATGGATTTATACTGCCCATTCATCAAGCCATTTTTAACAAATCCCCTCTGTGACTATTAGATAAGGCCAACCTTGACTTAACCCTAATTGGAAACTGTTTTGGAGAGGAGAATTTCACTTACATCCGAATATTCGGAAGTGTAACCAACCCTCATGTTTTTCCTCTATACATTCCTGATAAATTACTAGCTCAAGAAATTTCCTATCAGATTACAGAGAATGATTTGTCAAAGAATCTTAAGACCTCCAAGAAACAAATTTGGCCTACATTTCCTTTCAAAAGTGGATCTCACACTCTCAATGATTTCAAGCATGCAGAGAAAGAGGCCTTGAAAATTAAACAACTCAAACTAGCATTCATCGCCCTAAGGCAATATGATCCGAAGAAAATCGCCCTTAATGTTACATCTATGGTACAAATTGCCAAGTTTGAACATGAGGATGATAGTTTTGATGACCTATTTGTCTCAGCTGAAGGTTTTGCACAGGTTCAGTAAAAAGCAAGTTCAAAACTGGAAACAAGCAATATGGAAAAATTCATGCTTTACAGGAACAAGAGGTTACTGACAATTCCTCTTGACCAACTACAAACGACTCCTCTGCTATCCCAAGAAGAACAAAAAGAAGAAAAGGGAAAAAAGAGTGATACTCAAACTGAATAGGTAAACATAAGAAAGAAGACTGACAACTCCTCCGATATTGATATACATGTTAATTCAAAATAATGTGAACAGTTCGATCAATAGATCCAAGGACAAAATTATTTTCAGAAGCTGAATACCACACAAACATCTATCATCACAGTTAAAGAGACAATTGGTAATATCAACCCTCCAGATGTTGAAATTATTCCTGAGAATCCATCTAAGGATATTGTGTTAAAAGTTGAAGATATACCACCTTTGGAAATTTTCTACAGTCCAAAGCATAGAGCTGTGGTTAAGAGGCAAAGAAAGAAAAGAAAACTGGACCAAAATCTATTATCATCTTCCCAGGCCGAATTGATGGATGTTGTTTGGAAAAACTCCAAAATTTATCCTTCAGAGGACTTAACAAAACTATCTCAGTATGCAAGAGCCTATACAACAACAACCATAGATAAAGCTTTCGAGGTAAATTTGTTTATAAAGGAAAAAGACCAAAGAATAGTGTAGCTGGAGCAACAATTAGTTGAAGAAAGACAATAGAATGAAGAACTTAGAGAACAATTAAATTTTTAAAGACAAAAGCTTGACCAGCAAGCTATACAAAAACAACAACAACTAACCCAAGAGGTAAATGAATTACAGACATTGCTTCAAAGAGAAAAAGTGGCCAAGGAGGAACATAATGCAATATTGCAAGAAAAATTGCAAAGATTTAAAGATTATCCTGAGGTAGATCAATTCAAGAAGGAAGCCATTGAATCAAATAAAATGTTATCATTACAACTTGATATTTTATCTCAGAAGATAACAATGGTTGATCCTTTATGTGAAATAACCATGTTGCTTGCAGAGAAAACAACAAACTCAAGACTTGAATTTGAAGATGCCGATGAGAAAATCTCAGGATTTCTCACATGGCAAGAAACAGATCAAGGAATTGCAGCTAATTTCCCTAAAATTCAAGAAGCACATAAAGAAATTCTGTTTGCAGAGTGGGAGGCACAGTTAATTAAAACAGAGAGAGCCATTTCCAAGGCAAGAGTTTTAATGAACAATGTGGTAGAGTTAATCAAGGATAACCTACATACTGCTAACTTAATCTCTGATCACATTCCAGGACAACTTCCGAAGGTCAAGGAGTTAGAAAAACAATAGGAGCAAGAATTGAAAAGCAGGTACCAACAAATTGATGCAATAAAAGAGCTAACATGGGATACATTCTAGTCATATCTAGTCAAACCACACAGCCAACAATTGACTATGAAATGCCTCTCCCATGCTATTGCTAATATGCTTCCAGAATTTTCTGATGCCACCTACACCGGTCAACTACATTCTCGTTTGAGTCATCCACCAGAAGTCAAATATATGTTATCGATATGCCAGCTGCACACATCAGATACGTAGGAAGTATCTAAGATCTATTTTGATGGGAACTGCCAATCTATTTCTGTAAAATCTCATCCCCAACTTTCATGATTTGGTATTCACAACAACATCTAAGCGATGTTTAGGATATTTTGTTAGAATTTTCAGTATTATTTAAACCCCTTTCATGTATTTAGAAAAGGGTCCTGAATTTGTAATAATTTTTGACTTGGAAGATACACTACTGTACTTCTAAATATATTATTTTTATGATGGATCACATTCTGTGATTTTATGAAGAATCATTTTTTAAGAGTCTGCATCTTTGCGTCTTAGAGATAGTTTTAAGTAAAGGAACAAGATCGGAGTATCAATTTCATCAGAGAATTTTAAATATATCTGGTAGTTCTATCATTTCTGTTTCAGTTTTTCTTATGCGATGAAATATTCCTATTAAAATTGCTATTTTATATATATATATATATGTTTCTAAAAAATTTCCTTGTTATATCACTTATGAAAATATAGAAATGTTATCTCTCATAGTATGCATAGACAATATAGAAATATAAATTCGTGAATACGATACGTTATTATAACTCTGTTTAACTTCTTAAACAAAGTTATCATCATATGAAATCTCATCTTTCTTTTAAATAATAAGTCATCTTTATGGTTGTTTGTTTAAATGAAATTATTCTTAAATCGTGTTCATCTTTAAATACCCGGGTTAGTTTAGAGTTATTTGTATTTATCAAGCAGTAGATTAAATATCAAAATTTCATCATTCATTATACAAACACCTCACCAAAAAATTCCTTTTATCATTGGGAAATTGGTCCCATATTATCCAGTCAGAGCCACTATTATAAATGGAAAAGGAGCTGTACTAAGGTCTAGACCGGGTGGTTTCCCTAATGTTTGAAGCTAGGATTTCAGGGGCTTCAACAGTAAAATAAATTACTCCATGTAATTCATCCAATAATTCATCAATCACAGGAATGGGAAATTTATCTTTAATGGTGAGCTTATTGAACTCCCTATAATTCGGACACATGTGCCATGATCCATCCTTCTTGTGCACCAATACTACTGGAGTAGAGAAAGAACTTTGACTAGGTTGAATTATACCGACCTCTAACATTTCTGCAATCATATGTTCAATTTCGCTCTTTTGAACATAAGGATATCTATAAGGCCCGATGTTTGGAGGAACACTTCCTGGAATCAAATTAATAGCATGATCATGATCGCGAATAGGTGGGAGTCCTTTGGGAGTTTCAAACACATTGGAATGATTTTCCAAGACTTTTTGGAGATCTGCAGAAATAGACGATTTTGATGTTGGAACTTCTAGTGAGCATAATTGTGCAATTATGCCTCGTTATTTATTCAGAAGCTTTGTCATGACATTATAGCTTATTATCTTCCCGGCTTCCTTGTGATACCCCATAATTCGACTTCCTTTCCTTTTGAAAAAAAACTCAAGAAAAGTTCTTGAAAATTAAAAGCTACCGTCCCCAAATATTGTAACCATTGTACTCCTAGTACAACATCAACACCTCCCATAGGAATGGAAAGCATTGGAATATTCAATACATATTCCCCCATGGTTAGCTTGATATTATGGCATTTTCCAGAGAAATTTATAGTTCCTCCATTTGCAATTCAATTCCTTGGATATAGGAAACAATTCAATTCCTTGGCTACCTTACAATGAATAAAATTATGGGTACTACCCGAATCAATCAACACTATTACCTTTTTATTCTTGACATGTCCTTTTATATTAAGAGTTTGAGGAGTGGTAATTCCTGCCAATGCATTTAACGATATGGTTAGACTCATTTCTTCCTCTTCTAGGGTTGGTTCCTAGTGTATATCCTCTTCTTTTGAAGATTCTTTTTCATTTTCTTCTTCCTCTTCACAATCTATGTAAAATAATTTATTCTCAGCACACTTATAACCTTTAGTGTATTTGATATCACAACTGTAGCAAAGCCATTTATCTCTTTTTTCTTCCAATTGTTGTGGTGTCAACCTTGTAGGTTGTGGAAGTCTAGGAGTAGCAACACTTCCATCTTTATATATGTGAGTGGTAGGCTTCCTTGTCGCCATACTTTTACATTAAATTTTTCTTGCCAACCTGAATGCCTTTTCCAATGAATCAGGTTCCCAAACACGAGCTTCATGTTGGATGTTATCCTTTAAAGTCCCTATGAAGACATCAATCCTGTGTTCCTATGGAATATCAGTTACCCTTATATTCAATTTTTGGAAGTCCTCAATGTGCTGCCCCACTAAACCCTTTTGTTTGAGATTCATCAATTGGCTAAAGAAGGTGTTGCTCTTTGTATCCTCATAATGTGCTATCATTTCCTCCGTAAAAATTGACCAAGTGACAATTTTTTTACGGGAGCAAAACCATCGATACCATACAAATGTATTTTGTTCTAAATGTAAAGTTGCAATGCGTACCTTTTGTGTGTTTTGCACATTATTGAGATCAAAATATTGCTCCATCTGTAGTATCCATGTTACGGGATCCTTGCCATCAAACTTCCTCATATCCATCTTTGGAATATGTTGGTTCTTCCATCCAACATTAGAGTTTATGAAATCACGATTAACATTTATTTTGTTCTCATCATGAGTTTCGTCTACTATCTTTTCACTATTAGGAAACATTTCTTGTATCAACTTTTCCAAACCTTCAATGTCTACTTTAAGATGATTCTTCACGTTTTCCATGTTGTCTTTCATTTTTTCATCGATATTAGCTTCCATGTCATCCATCTTAGCTTCCATGCCATCCATCTTAGCATCCATGCCCACTTCCATGCCATCCATCTTAGCTTCCAAACCATTCATCTTAGCTTGCATGCCTTTCTTCAAACCATCCATCTTAGTTTCCATGCCTTTCTTCAAAACTTCCATTTCATTTTTTGTTGCTCTTTGCGATATCGAAATTTGGTGCAGTTGCTCTTGTAATTTTGATATCTCATGTTGTGTTTCTTCGTCTTCATGAGTCATATTAGAGCTTTATGAGGGCTTAGAGGGTGTTGAATTTTTTTTAGGGGGGATTTTAGAACCCAATACTAATATATATTCTTCAATATTCCCTTGGAATAAATTCAAACTAATTTTTTTCAAACGAGACTTATGTAATTCGAAAAAAATACACACCTTTTTCTTGCTTTTGAGGAGATCGAAATTGAAACTAAATTATCTCTGTGATTTCATATCCTCAATATCTGAAATTCAGCCCTGAAGTAGCCCTATGAATCTTCTTTCGAATGCCATAGGTCCGACCTGATTTGGATTCTTCAAGACAAAGTTATACCCAATCTCCCACGATGACCTAATTATGGACTTGTTTAGTAGAGCGAACTTGTACGACTTGCCACTTGTCACAGTTTCCTCCTTTGGATCTGAAATTGATATACCGAAAACTAAAGTCCATGTACTTGCGGCCACTTTTTACAGAATCCCAATTCGACGCTCAAAGAGACAGTTATGATGTTTTTCCCATGATCAACTCTTTGAGCTAAAATTCGTGAGCTTGAAACAATCCTAAATTCCACATATCATATCTCCAAAAATATTGTGAACCAAGATGTGAAATTTTTACATGAGGTTCCTCAGGATTTTAGATTCGCACTATAAAAATTTCATCTTCTGAAACTTCATATACAAAAATTCATAGAAAAAACGCCACGATGACCTGTTTTAGTTGAAATTCAGAAGCATGACAAAACGCTAACTTCCCTAGATGATATCTCCGAAAATGTTGCGAACCAAGATTTGAAATTTTTACAGGAGGTTCCTCAGGATTTCGGCTTGGCGTTGTACAAATTTCAGCTACTGAACCTTCTTAGAAAAACAATTATTATGAAAATTCCACGATGACCTATTTGGAGCAGTGAAACCCTAGAATCCAAAGCTTTGATACCAAATGTTATGAAACTAGCTCCAAAAATATAAGAAAAGAGAGATCAACGCCTTAGAAATCAGCCACTTCGAGGGGGGAAACCTCCAACACATTACATAAATGAACAATTCTTGGGTGATAAAAATTACCAAAACCTCCTTCTATATATAGGAGTCCATAGGTCCACAATATAATCCTAGCCGACCTAACAATAACAATGCAAGGGCACAATAATAACAATATTGGGGTTACAGGGGTACAATAATAATAATAAGGGGACTACACTAATAACAATAAGGGACTAAACTAGTAATATAGGGACCTAACATAAATTAAAATAAAAATACTCTAATTGCTCCACTAATTAAGGTTAGAAAAGAAATCAGGCAAACTGAACAAAGAATAAAAAATGAAGAGGTGAAGGAAATTCAATGAAGGCCACAAATCACCTGAGTAAATAAAAATACAAAGCTCTTTTTGGCTTTCTGGTGACCGCGTGTGCACGTCTGTCAGAGAAAAACTGCGCAAGTGAGAAAAGAAAATGAAAACTCAGAATCTGGGGCTCAGAACAGGTCCCAAAATTCCTGAAAAAATTCTAGAGACGTATTGAGCACCTTGTACAGTGGTTATGCAGAGAGGAGGTCCTGCAAAAAAACCATTAGAATAAATAAAATAAACCAGTGGAGTTGCCAATTTTGTATTAGTGTTTTTGTGGCAATGGAGTACCAAATAACACCTCCTTAACAGTTGGTCGTTCCTTGTAAAGGATCACAGAGATAATTGGTGTTGTTAGTGGACAAAATTAAACCAAAAAAGCATTGCAAATAGTGAAAATAATGCATCTACAAACAAAAGAGACAAATACAAAATAATGCTTAATGAAGAAACAAGTCAACTAATAATGGAAATAGACTCCCTTTATTGACTGTTGGTGGTAGAAGAATACAATAGAATTCTAAAAACACTTGAAGAAGATCATTTGAGCTATGGTGCTTAAAATCCTCAGCAAGGAGGTCCCTTTCCTCAATCTCTTTGCAAGCTTCTCCTCTCTCTCAAAGGAAGTGTGAAGACTCTCCAATGGTGTACTCTTCTTATCTCACTAAGATGTTGGGTTGATAAGAAGCAATATGGCCAACATGCTAGTGCTCTCACTCCTTCCGCTTCGACAATGAAATGTGGTGTTGCTCTGATAGCAATTTTTCCAACACAACAATGTCTCATGTTTTGGTTCTCCAATGGCTTGTTTATATGGAAATTTTGAACCCATCTTCCCTCTCTTGGTTCAAGAGTGATAATGACCCAAGAGTATGACAAGATGATTCCTTTGAGGGTTGAATATCTTTAGGTCGAATCCACGTTAGTTGTTCTTGACTGAAAATGTTAGGGAATCCCCTCCCCAAGTGTGGGAAGTGGTCCCGAACTGTTGGGTTCACACTTTTCTTTGATCGCGCGACTTTCACAGGAAACTATGCACGGTCACTCATTTCACCTTATTTTCTGGTGCGTGGTCCAAATTTTCCTTCAACAACCTTAGAAGAAGTTTAATTTTTGGTATTTCCATAATGTCTTTGACTAAAAAATCCTTGTACCTTTTACTAGACAACCTTAAGTGTCTTTTATAGTGTGCGATTTTTTGGTGTTAGCAGGTTACTTGGAGGTATGGGTTGTGTTACATAGTAATTTATCACCGTCCCTGCAATCCCCCGTCCTGCACATTGGAGGGCCTTTTCCATGACCTGTGAGCAATGACATAACCTGAAACCACTTTCATGGCATTCCCCTTTACAAGGAAAATCATTCCTTTGAAGAAAGTCTCCCCTAAAAACCCTAAAAACTGACCTTTTGGCCTTAGCGCGACCATCCAGTTTAGCCCTCGCGCTAATGGGGGAAATCCACCAAGGAGGGCGCGCCAGCTGGCGCTCTGTCTGCAGAGGGGATTTACCTCTCCAACAGGTTGAGTTACTAGTTCCTGGAGCCATAGAAAACTTAGGTAGAGACTAATATGGTTGATGTTAGTGATTTCTAGACTGTATATGTGAGATCATTGTGCTCGAGGGTTGAGGTGGTTTGGCCTCTGGAAGCCCTAATTGGTTTTATTTTGGTTTAACCCTTATGATCCCACATTCATGCTTGGAATATGGCACGAGGGTGATTGTTTGAAAGAGAGATTTGGTTAAGCCCAATATATGGTTGGGTGGTATGTGGAATTCTATGACTTGGTTTGCATTTTCATATGTTAATATGAGTTATTTTCTTATTTTGATCTATGAGCACTTGTACTGGTTATTATGGTGATCTTATGGGTGATTTGTCATAGTTTCTATTATGGTTATATGCATGGTTTTATGATGTGCTATAGCTATGTCTCTTGTTCATTATTTGATAAGTTACTGGATGGTTGATGAATGTATGGGCTAACAAGTGTTATTACAACTAACTAGAGAGGGCATAGAGTGCATATACCTATAGCTTATATGTTTACTATATGTTTGAAAAAATGCATATCTTGTATTACACATGTCTAGGTCAAGATATTACTCAAGTTTTGATTGTTTAGAATTTTTATCATCATTGTTATGATTATGGAAAGTTATAGGCAGTTCTAGGTGTTGGTCTAGAGGCTAGTCGAAAAAATTGGCATAGATCTCGCGACCGCATGCATAGAATAGAGGAAATTTGGTTATAACCACATGGATACATGCCTATGGGTATGATTATATCCTCCCAACCACATGCATGAAGTGTTATGGTTGCGTTTGGGGAGTAAACCTAGTGAAAAAGAGTTCCAACTTAGGGATTGATCACTTGGGGTGGTTGGTAGGCTCCTAAGTGATCTGTAATATCTGAGGGATGTCAACTTACTTCCGGTTTGTAGGCCCCACTTCCATAACTAGAACTTGGAGGTTGGGTCATATCATAGTGACAATAAACTCATTTTTACCTTAGAGATCTTGTCAAAGTGGGTAAATGTGGGAGGGGTCGTTACAAATTTCTGCTTTCCGAGAGATTTTGATAATTTCATCCTCCTTTTATCATTGTCAGAAATGTGCTCTAGCTTATCTTATGTTTCAGAAATGGAGGTGTGCAATTTTTCAATCTCATATTGCTGTAATTTTTCAATCTCATATTGTTGAGAAATTATAAGCCAAATTACTACATAAAAAAATTCTCTCACCTCTTTGAATTGGTTGTAGACCAGTTTCAGTAAATACATCGCGTCGATGCCCCCATACTGTAAACATCGATCATTCGAGCTTCAAATATAATAACTTCATCTATTAATTAGACTACCCAAACTCAATTCATAATTTTGTCCTACCATTTCTGGATTACTCACATCA
Organism: Pinus albicaulis; assembly: GCA_034641835.2. NCBI lineage: Eukaryota > Viridiplantae > Streptophyta > Pinopsida > Pinales > Pinaceae > Pinus > Pinus albicaulis. Next base: position 760,736,361 of record CM076577.1, read on the forward strand.
ATTTTTTTGTGGTTGATGTTTTGAGTCATGAAGTGTGGCTCATCCTTAGGATAGAGATGAGCCATGCTTGATGACTCAGAATGTTGACCACGAAAAATTCGATATGAGTAATTCGGAAATGGTAGAACAAAATTACTCCTCTCAAATAAGCCTCCACCTTGAAATTATAACTCAATTCATAATCTTGATAAAAAAATGTTATAACCTTTAATTATTAATTGATTTATAAATTATAGCCTTTACTTCTTGATTTATTTATATATAATTTTTGAATTTCACTTATATATTGAGATGGACATTTTCATATATATTATTTACCATAATTATTATTAAAGTGTTTAATGGGTCTCTAATGTATAAAATTTTGTATTTATTATTTTATATTAATTAATATATATTTATATTTTATATTAATTATTTTAATGCACCACACACATAATTTGTATAATAATTTATTACCATTTTAAATTTTCATGGTAAAATTACTTGAGTCCATAAATTACTAACCACTCATTTTTAGTTGTTGGATTTGATTATGTTAAAATAGCTTTTGAAAAAAGTGTTATCGCCCATGGTTTGGTGATAGCTGATGGTTTTGTAATTTATATTTAGTTAAGGCGTATTCTAACTTATAGATGAAATTGCCTTTTTCAAGACCATTTTTCTGGTTAATTTTAATCAAATTCTGACATAGATTTTAAAAAAATTGAGTTTAAATTGTTTAATCTGCATACTTTGAGTGCCTAATTTTGGAGAATTTCGGTGAAAAGGATATTTCTGTAGAAAATCCATGTAGATTCAACCTGCTAATTATAATATGCTAAAACAATTGACTTGAATCTACTCTACCAATTTGCGGAAACCAATTATGATTGCGAAATCACAAAGCAAGAAAGAGAAAGAATTTCAATTACACAATACACAAAATTTTCTTGGGAAAGCCACAACCCACAACTAAAAATACCTCTATTTGTATATTGCATAAGTCAGAAAATATGAGAAGATTACAATGGTTTTCTCAAGTCCGAGGAACATTTGCACTATCTCTATCTGTCTCACTGATTCTTAAAGAAGCCTAGTTCAATACTTAACCAATTTTATGCCCTCCAGGATCCCTATTTCCTTGTTTTGTTTCTTTGGGTAATTAGGCCCTATTAATTAGGGAAATTCCCAATCCATACTCTGAAATCCATTAGGGACCTTCCTCTACACCACTTGTACAATTTGGATGATTATACAATTGAAAGAACAATACCCTTGAACTCCAATCTCAACTGGGCCTTTCTCATAACTAACATGTACTAGTTATTTATGATATGAGTGAATTATCAATTATTTGATCACTAGATGTGGTTCAAGTCCAAGTTCCACTCTTTGACCTCTCACTTGTTTCTCTATTAGATAGAACTAGTTAAACTGATTTTAACTTAAACTGAGTTGATTAATTACAACTCAAAATAAACTCAACCACGACTCCTTAATGTAGGAGACACTCTACATGCCTCTAGTGAGACCCTCAACTAATTCAAGGGAAAATTAAATTAGAATCTTTTCTTGTTGCCATTGCCAAAAAATTTGTTTATAAGTTAGACTACGCCTTTATTTAATCTATTAGTTTTTTCCACATTTGTTTTCTTTTGTTGGACATTTTGAGTTTTGCACTAAAAGAAAAAGTTTGCACCCAGATTTGATCCCTCTAGGCCCTTGAGAGTGAGTTGAGATGGATCTACGCTGGCTTAATTATTAATAATTAATAATTATAATTTATATATATATATATATATATATATATATATATATATATATATATATATATATATATATATATATATATATATATATATATATTTTTTTTTAATATAATTTTTATTTTTATGCATTTTCACTAATGTTTTAATTAATAACTTTATTATTTTATTTTTATATCTAATTTTATGTAATTTGATTGAGTCAAAATGTTTAGATAACATAACATACTAATATCTCCACACAAAAATATAATAAAACTAAATCATATATATATATATATATATATATATATATATATATATATTATGAAATGTGAGATGGTTTTTGGGCATGTGGTATGTTAACACCATAATTTTTTTTTTCTAAACTTGGACAATTTACATTGTTCTTAGTCATGGTCTTAGATAGGTTTTGGGTCATTTCATGCTTTAAAGGGTACGTGATAGGGTAAGAGTCTCAATAGTCTTATTTTCACATCCAAATAAAGTTAAACAACCTTATTCCATGTCTTAAAGGTCTCACATCCTCTTTAGAAATCATATCTTAAACCATTTGAAAAAAGTTTTGGAATTAGCCACGAAACCACGTTTTCGTAGCGCAGACAGTGTAAAAAGCTTGTTTTGTGCTACGAAAACACAGCTATTTTCGTAGCGCAAACCCCGGAAATTGAACTAAGCACGCTACGAAAACGCGGATTCGTAGGCAGTATTTTCAAATCATCAGTTCATTCAAATTCCGTTAATTTTTCATTATTAGGTTTCAGATAGGAGTCATTTCTAAGGATGCAACCATTCAAATCCATCATTTCGAATGTAGGGGTCATCATGATAGGTAATTTCAAATTCGTAAGGACTGGCTGGTTTCTTATTGCAATTTGCATGCAAACACTCAAACAGATCGTTTTCGAATGCTAAGCTTATGGTAATCTCTTTTCACAAAGAAAAAATTCGTAACTTTTCATTAAAGATAGGTTACATGTTACATATGCTGGTAGTGTACTACTAATCAGTCCAAAGACTATTACAATTCTGCCACTTAGCCTTCATGCAGGCAGTAAAAAGTCCCAAAAATATGAATATCTTTTCAGTATAGTGCCAATGTTCACATAGCAAGTTCGGTGCATAACTTACTAGCAAAAGAAACGAAAACATATAAAAAGTAAATATACATGCCGATAAATAAAACTAGGGAGATAGTCACAAAATTCTCCCAAATAGTTGTACAACTAGACAACCATCTATGCAGGTGCCTCCTCTATAAAAGGCCGATGAAAATATCTGTATACCTGTCCACCGGAGTGTTCTGTAAAGTGCCAGGTGCCCCAGTTTAGCTCCGAAGCTTCTTTGGACAATTGGTCAGCCACTTTGTTCCGAGACCTGTAAATATATGTCACTGAGATAGAGTCAAAAAGGGCTTTGAGTTGATGAACCTCTCGCAGTAGTGCAGATAGTGTGTGCGAGTAACATAGAGCTAGATTATTAAACCAATTGATCACAAGTTGTGAGTCACCAAAGATCTGGATGGAGTTGCAGTGAATGTCTTGAGCAAATGTCAGAAGAAGTCTTAGGCATTGCAATTCAGCATAGTTGTTTGAACCCGGTCCCAATCCCATCCTAATTTTGTAGTGGCGATGATCATTTAAAAAAAGTATTGCGCCCCCCCCACAGCCCTATGCGTTGGATGCACCATCGAAATAGGCCCATGCACGAATGTGATCAATAATTTCAAGTGACCCGAGTGGAGGATTGCTGAGAATACGATCCACGGGCAGGAGATTAAAAGTAGCAATAGAGGCAGCGAAAATGCGGTCACAGTCAATAGGAATATCATTGAAGATCTGCTTGTTGCGTCCGATCCAAATCTTCCATGCCACAATCAGTGGGAGGTAGCGCATTCTTGGGTCGTTAACATAGCGTTGCCACCAATTTTTCCAAGCTTTGATTAAAGTACCACCCTGCCAGATATGATTACTGCCCAGACTAGTGATGACCCGAGTCCAGATTCCTTTGATGACAGTGCACAGCAGGAATAAATGGGTCGTGTCCTCGCAGTTTGCAAGACAGTAACAAAATTGTGATGCCCCATGATATGCTCGTCTGTGGAGAAAATCCATGGTATTTATGCATTGATTAAGGATGCACCAGAAAAGGGTTCTATGCTTGTGCGGGGCCTTTAATTTCCAGATAATGCGCCACCACCATGCTTTGATCGGGGGTTCCTTCGGCCGAATAAGGGCGAGGTATCCAAGTTTAGGAGCATAATGACCATCAGGTGAAACAACCCATATTAATTTGTCTTCCTGCTCAGTGATGCGAATGTTTGTAGCTTTAAGGGCCCAAATGTAATTCTGCCAAACTCGAGTTCCAACCTGTGGGATCTCGAGGTCATCTGCATTTAACCAAGCTTGACCCTTCCAAGAGGAATGTACCATGTCCGCAATCTGTGCAAGATAGAAGATGTTTCTGTGGGCAAGGTGTTCAGTAATGAAAACAGGTAATTTGTAATATTCACCGCTGCCAGACCAAGAATCTGTGCCAATGCGGACAGTAGCACCAGTGCCTATTTGCCATGATAAACCATTCTGTATGATGTGGGCCGCCTTAGTGATTGCCTTCCAGATAATAGATGCACCAGATGTCTGACCAATTCTACCTCGGATCCAATCGAGAGGGTTCTGAGGCGAGATATATTTAGCAATAATAACATCTTTCCAGAGGATCTGACCAGTTATAAGGTGCCAGCACATTTTTGCTGCCAGAGCCCTCGAAAAGAGATGTAAATATTTTAACCCCCAGCCTCCCCAATGTTTGGGAATGTTGATACGATCCCAGGCGATCCAGGCAAATGTGGAGGCCTTTCCTTGGTTGTGCCAGAGGAATTGCCTGCAAATCCTTCTGATTCTGTTAGTAATACCAATAGGTATCCAAGCCAGGGTCATCCAATAGACTGGTATAGCTTCCAGCACATACTTAATGAGGATCAGTCGACCAGCCCTGGATAACCATCTATTATACCAGACATTTATTCTGCGTTCAATTTTTGCAATGATCCAGTTCCAGTCTTTGATCTTATAATCGTTTGGTTTTATATCATACCCTAGATATTTGAGTCCATCGTTGATATCTATGGAAACATAGTCAAATAGGTTCATTGAAGTGCCTTGTTCTAGTCCTGAGCATCCAGTCATGATAATAGAGGATTTGGTGCCATTTGGTGCCATACCTGTGGCCCTGAAAAAGCATTTCACTAGCAGATCAAATTGAACAAAGTCTTGTCTAGTTCCATTTAGAAATATGAGTACATCGTCCACAAATAAAAGGTGAGTGAGATGTAGTATATCATTGATCCGGAGTCCCTGTAGTTCTCCCCTATCTTTTGCATTTTTAATGAGGACAGAGAGACTCTCCATGACTAGGACAAATAATAATGGTGAGAGAGGACAACCCTGACGAAGACCCCGCCCCGCATGAAAGAAATCAGATGCAGTGCCATTGATTAAAATGCTGAAAGTAGCATGAAAAATGCAGCCCATAATCCAGTTGATAAATGTATGCGGAACGCCTGAGTGGATTAGAATGAGATGAAGGTAACTCCAGTTGACCTGATCAAATACATTTGTAAGTTCAATCTTGAGGATGGTAGATTTCTGGTGCAAAGTTTTAGTGGAGTGAAGGGCCTCCTGGGCTGTACCAATAGCTTCATGAATTTGCCTATGATTCAGAAATATAAATTTTTCCTTTTTAATATGAGTGGACAGGAAAGGCTTGATACGGTTTGAAATAATTTTAGATATGATCTTGTAGATGCAGTTACACAATGATATGGGCCTGTACTCATTAAAGCTAGTCGGTTTGTCCGATTTTGGAATAAATGAAATAAAAGTGGTATTGAAACCATCATATATCCTGCCACGCATTTTGCGGTCCTCAATCATAGTCAGCAGGTCAATAGATATGAGTTCAAAAAAATGGATGAAAAACCCAATGGGCTAGCCATCAGGCCCAGGGATTTTGTCTCGCTTGAACCATTTCAATACTCCTTCAAGTTTTCCCAAAGTGACCGGTGCATCAAGATCATCCATCTGCTCCTGTTCCACAAATAGTTGAAGTGTTGTGTAATGTGCATGATGTCCAGGAGATCAATGTTTGTAGACGCCCTATAAAGATTGGTGAAATGTCTGGTACCCAGGTCGAATAGTTGAGACTGCGTTCTCGCAGTAAATCCATTATGATCAGACAATTCCCAAATAGCATTTGCAGCCCTGCGACCATTTGCATGCTGCTGAAAGAATTTGGTATTTTCGTCACCAGCCTGTAACCAAATAGCCCGACTTTTAAGCCTCAATTCTTCCTCCTTTTGTCTCAGAAGTCTAGCCTTTTTGGTTTCAAGAGCATTTAGTGGCTCCCTGGTATCATCAGTTCTATACCCCAACAAATCAGCATTGTTAATCTCTTACCAAAGCTTCTCTCATCTATTCTTCAAGCGAGGTTGATCACCATTAACAAGCGAGGCTGACTACCATAAGCAAGCGAGGATGATAAACATAAATTTAAGCGAGGATGATTTGTTACAAGAATTCAAAGGAAAATATGACAGAAGAAAAGAAAAACCACAGGTCTGGTCATTTTTTAAAAACAGATCTTGAAAGCATAGAGGCCCTAGCCAAAGATAAATCAGTGATGGAGGCTTTCAAGAAAACAGGGTGTTGGAGATTTTGTGAAAAATTGCAGGGAGGACACAGTCAAGTGTCAAAGGAGTTTTCTCTACATTTCACTGGCTCAAACACAAAAATTTGAATCTTAAACTTTTCAGTAACCCCTGAGATCATAGCTTTGGTGACAGAGATTCCTAGGGGGCAAGATAGATGGTTCAAAATCTGGAACAACTAGCAAGGCATGACTGGAAAACGAATTTTCCAGTAATGGCTGCTACAGGAATTGAAACCAGGACCTGGATTCCCTTAGATCAATGTATCTAAGTCCTAAATCCAAGAGATGGCTCAAAAGAAATCCTTCTAAGGTGGTTAAACATATCTACCACACTTAGATGTCCTCAATAAGTGCCCGATGAGGGACTGCAACAAATGTAAGCACATGTAATGGAATGAAAGCATTATTCTATAGCTGTAAACACATGAAGATATTTATAGCCAAAAAATATCTGATATAGCAGCAAATGTATACAATATGTGGAGGAATCAATCACTCCAGCTAGGCGATGGAAGCCTCAACAATACATATACAAGAAAATGCAAGAGCACTGCTACATGTGAAAAGCCCTGGCTAAAATAACGCAGTTTATAGGAGATACTGCAACAAAATACATGATATGACAATGATAGCTCAAATAAATGAGGGGGAGCAAGCTCTCAACCCCTGAAAACACTTATACAACAATAATACACAATCCTCGGGAGGATTGGCTGCAATATACATCAAAATGGAAAATCTACAGAAATGCCGGAGTTGCTGGGCAACAGCTGCAACTCTAAAATACTGGTGATGGTTGAAGATGATGTGAAATCTGAAATAACCTCCTCCAACAGATCTATCAAGTGCAAGGCTGATCCCGGAACTGAAGATCTTGCCCTCCAAGAAGCTGGTGCAACCTCTCACTGCAAGTGTGCACTGAAATAATGCAGTATGGAGGCTGGACTGCACTGTCTATGATGGGGAGATGTTGGCCTTGATGCCAAAATATGAAAATCTACTCTAGAATCCCCTTCACTAACCTCCCAGAGGAATAGGAGCTCCCTCCTCTGAAAGATGATCCAAGGGAAGGTGTTGTGGAACCCTCCACTGCAACACCCAACAACACTACGTTATACTTCAACAGAAATAACGTAGTGACTGATGGTAGTGGCTTTGGCCTTGAGCCAAGACGTGGAGAAAAATGAAGAGAAATCCTTCAAGAGGCTTCTCAAGAAGGAGAGTAAATCCTAAGCAGGAATCCCTCGTGCTATGCAGCACTGCAACTCAGCTGAATAGCCGAGATTGCAAATATGTCTAAGTAGAAAAATGATCAAATGCTCAAAGATGTCTCACTATGGCTGCCTCTTCCTCCATTTATGCAAGTGAATGCCTCTTTTCCTTGGACCCCACACATTAGGGTTTCTTCCACAAATAATCTTTCTCCCTCCAAAATTGCGCTGTCTTCCCAAGCAAGCTACACCTCTTAGGCAATGCTGTTGACTTGGTCAAACTTGACCTTGTCCACATGCAATTTGCCCATTTTCACACTGGAAGGTGCAAAATAAGCCGCTCCAATGATCCCTTTCACACTACGAGGGATTTTATTCCTACTCATGGGCCTTTTACCCATTTTATTCATCTTCTAGATGATATAAGCAAAAATTAATATTCCAATTTGCTGCATGCAAATTTTGGAATATTACAGTCATCCCCTCTCGAAGATTGCTTGTCCTCAAGCAAGTACAAGGATAGACTGAATTATTTTCTCCTCCTCTCCCTGTATCATCCATGTATGATGATCTCCTCCAAGGAAAGTGATGCTATCTTATCAATAAAGCCTCCACATTGCTCCTCCTCAGAATGAAAGTTAGGTATCAAGCCATCATCATGTAAAGTTGAAATACTCAAGAGGATAGCAAAGTGATGTCTAGAGGTCCCCTTAAGGAATATGATCTGAAATATTATGGGAATTACCTCTCCCATATGGATCCTCCATCCCCAAGCTATGAGCCATGAAAAATGAGTCACCTTTCAACTAGGCAAATCCTGGGAACTGTCCTCCACCTTTGGCTCCGACAAAGTAGGTGGGCTGAATTTCTGCACATGGTAGACAATGTAGCCTACCCCATGCTGTCCGTATCTCCACTTATGATAAGTGTAGAGTGTCTGCTGATCCTGGGTTGCAATAATATTTCCCTCAAGTGGAAATATGAGGACTAGATCTCCAAATGTCTCTCCTCCAACGCTGCAAATCAATCTGGCCCAAATCATTCCATATATGATGAGTTGAAAGTCATCATCATATGGCATCATATCCATCATATGGCTCACCTCATAAAGAGACAAGTGTGTAGTAAAGGTGACCATACTGTTAGACTCCTATACCAATAAGTGTCATATTTCATGATTGACTTGATGAACTATGCAATATGTTCATACCTTTTCTTGCTACAAAGGTTTTCCATATTCTCAAAAAATCAAAAAATCAAAAAATTTAGAAAATGTAAAGAGGGTATACCCTAAAAGAAAAATCGAAGGGTGAAAAAAATAAAAAGGCCAAAAAAGTGAAAGAAAATGAACCCCACCAAAAGAAAGGCCAAGGAAGGTATGCAAGTCCAAATGCCACTACTTTTTGCTCTGATGTAATAAACAAATTGTGTGCAAATTGTATTTTATGCCACAATTCATGAATAGTCAAACAGTTTAAGCTTGGCTAGTTCATTTTTCAATTTTATGTTTTAGTGATAGAGAATAAAATCTGACCAAACTGTTCAATCTTGGCAGATAAGTAGATAGGTAGAGTGAATAAAAGGAGCTCAACAGTTTAATATGAGCCCTTGGATGTAATAAGGTTAGAACTAGATAGATTTCCATATGTAAAAGAAAAAGTGTTATAAGGGTTTGCCAGTCTAAGTGCACCCTAATAAAGAAGAAAAAATGGTAGGGTAAAGTAGGTAGAGTAGGTAGATGATGTTGCTGAATTACATGTGATGAATGATGGTTTTAGATGGTTAAAATTTTAACCTTCATCGCAAGTGCAAAGGCAGATAATACACTGGAAGAATTGCAAGCAAGGAAAAGTCAGATTATTAACTTCCCCTTTCATTTTTCCCTAAAATTTCACTAATTTCCCTTGGGTACTAAGGTATTTGAAGATTAAAGGGGCTCAAGGCATTTCCTTGACTTTTGGAGGGACCGGACTCTCGGCCCAATAATTGGAAAAACCCAAGTATTTAAAATCATTCATCATCACACTCATTCACTTATAAAAATATTTTCCTAAGTAAAATCCCATTTTACTTAGGAAAATCATGCAATATTCAATACAAACCCTTTTCATGCAAGCATAAGTTAAATACATTATTCTGATGTTTTATACCTAGCGTTTTAACTCATTTCCATATTAATTTCTAATTTATTATTTAAATCCCTATGAAAAGAACCTTCCCCTATTATATATAACTCCTTCTTTATAAAGTACCCAAAAAACCCTTTTATTATAATTTTAGTCAAAGTGTTTTATCCCCACATGTTTAAATAAAAACCCCCAATATACTCCCTTTGACTAAAATATATCATTATATTATCCCCGCCCCTATGGTAAGCAAATCACTTTGGTTTAATTACCATATAATAAAAATATATGAGAAAACCTTTAAACATATGTTATATGTGTTTAAAACAAAAAAATAAATCCGAAGTTTAATTTAAACCAAACTTCAAGTAACCCATCCCTCGCGCATTTTCTTCCCCGATCCTCTGTCGTACAAAGGGATTGATTAACCCTCCAGGTTAATTAATAACCTCTCCCGCCAATAAAAATGCCCCCGATGAGATTAATTAACAAATAATTGAGTCGGGCCTGCCTGTTAAATTCCCGTCATTTCCACGCCCCGATGACCATCCGATTGACTGATCCAAGATCTACAACTATTATCAATATCGCTGGCCATCCGTGTCCGAGAGATAATGCGCGATGGCCAAGAGGTTTTATGAACAGTGCTCCGCCACGCGTCAGTCATCGTATGGAATCGCTGCCATTCCGTCCAAAACCACCTTTCCCCAAAAGCGGTGCGATGGAAACCGCTTACCGCCTGTCCTCTGTGACGAAGCCTCCATACCTGCTGATGTCATCAATCAAAACCCGCCACCCTTTTGAATTTGTAAATAAAACAAATATGCCCGCGCCATTTTCATTATTTCATGTGCTAACCAGTCTCCCATGCAACGAATTTCAAAAATCGACTGTTGAAGCTGCCAACTGTTACCTTGTTGAGAACAATTGTTGACAAGTAATTCAGAGTTCAGTCTCCATAGTGTGTACCTGTTTAATCACCGTTCATTTCCTGTAAACAGGTATTTACTCTAATTTCCCATTAAACTCTGAAAAAATTCCTGATTCTGGTTTTTATTCCACACTAAGGTCTGAAAAGAACTTCAATTTGATCTGTTTTAATTCCCAGAACTGCAATTATATTCCCAAAACTGGTAATTGTGCCCCTTTTCCACAAAAACCCCGAATTTCCATTTATGAAACCACAAGAACCAGAAATGGAAGTTCCTGTAGCTCTCTGAATGTCGTGCCCCTCAATGCCCCTCACAAGGACTTGGATTATTTTCATTTAGCCGATATGGATTTTCAAATTAAAAACCTGCTTCTCAATGAGAATCCTCTTCGAATTTTTTGTCGCTGCAAAGACAATTATTTGAATGGTTCTGAAATATTTGGACTTTGGGAATCAAATCTTCCCATGTACCTTCTCCCCTCAATCCACATTTTTCCTGAGTTAATCCATTACTGCCATGCAAACTATGATCCTGACTAACGAGCAGTTTTATCTCCAAGTCAAAATGTCCTTTTCCCAATAACTGCTCAGTCCATAAATGAAATGCTGCAATTCCAACCTAGTCAAGCCCTCACTCCCCTATCCATGGCTGAATTACTTGAGAAATCTACTAATTTATCCCATGAAGAGTTAAACTGGATATGCCAAACCTTCATGTTACCAGAGCATCAGCCTAAAAGCCCTTCCCCTTATGGTTATATTTTTTTTACTGATGTGGGCAAACTTATTCTAAACATGATATCTTCCATGATGGGTTTCAATACTAGTGAGTATGTTGACCAATTAACCCTAGTATTTTTATCTATTTTTACCCCTGGACAACCTCCTACTGTCAAGTACGATTTTTCATCTTATATTGCTAACAAAATCCATCATCAGTTCATGAGATTTGGAAATGAGACAGTGTTTAAGTATTCTTCTGTCATATATCACCTCATGATTTACTTTCAATCAGAGAGTTTCCCTTTTTATGTTAAGAAACTTGATGTCAAATGGAATCCTAGGTCAGTCATCTTTTGGTCTGCCATTACTCACAATTCCCCTGATTCTCCTTATTCCTATAATGAGTTTTTTGACCTTTTTGTTCATCTTGCAACCACCTTGTTGACAGGAGTCTCTCCTCCTAGGGTAAATAATGAAATCAAGAAAATCCTTCAGCTCTCAAAGCAGTACAAGATAGGAGACTGGTACCTATATCAAAACCACACAGAGATCAAAATATATGGATGTGAGTTATGCCCATTTAAGTTGCCCAAATATGTCCCAATGAGACTCTTTGCATTAGAGTATTTTAGGCAGATGAATAATTCAGATATAGTTCATTTCTGCAATGCGAAGAAAAAGGCTCAACTCAGGATCAAGAGCCAACTAGGTCCCTTTATTTGTAACTCTAGGGAAGCTGGAAAAGAAGCCGAAAGAATTTTAGAAGACTATATTATACTAAAAAATAGTTTCTACTGGGTGCCTTATGATCCAAACAACTTTATCTGTGATAGAAGAATGAAAAATAAACTATCACCATACATCCATCACAGAATCCCAGAAATAGAACAATATGCCAATATGGATGAATGGGTGGAAGGGACATTGGTTGAAAAAGATAGTGAGCAGGTCAATGTTGAAAATGTGATGAAAGATCTTGAAAAAATACTTGACCTAGACTCTTTTGGACAGGTGCAGATACCAGGTATTGGTCCTTCTTCTGCCGGGACTTCACAACGAAATTTGCAGGAGATTAGTATAGTGGCAGTAGAATATAAAGGAAAAGAAAAGGAGCCTGATATACAAGTAATTGAAAAATTTACAATGACAGAACAACCTCAGACTTCTAAAGGACTGGAGCAAGTTCAGATTCCTCCTACTGAGATCAATGAGCTAGAAATTTCAATTTTACAAACTCCTCTGAATGTAGAAAAGGGAAAAAAGAGAGAAGTTGAATCAGCTACTCCTATTGGTGGCTCCTCTGAACAACAAGGTATTAAAAGGCAGAAATTAACTCCCCTCCCAGAAGTTGAATCAGTTCAAGAAATCCCTGATAGCCAGGGAAGAGAAGACAGTCAGCAAATAGGTACAGGTAGTGGGACTTCCAGTAATTTTCAAAGAAAGGAACTACAGAGGCAATAAAGTGCAGAGATATCTTCTTTCAAACCTCCAGTAAAAGATGCCTGGGACATCAAAAGAACATTCATCAATATAAAGGCCAGGAATGATCCACTTAGACTTCAAGTGTACAACCAATATTTGAAAATGGCTCCGAAAAATCAAGAAAGATTGATGTCAGCCTATGACATCCAACAGGGTAAGATGATAATGAGCCACTTCAAGCCCAAGGTGCAACAGCCTCAGACAGCTGCAGATTACATTAGAACTGATTTTTAAGTCTTAGCAAAGGATATCCATCCTTTAGATCAAATTGAGCTACATAAGCAAACAGGTGAGATGATTTATTCTACTCTGACGGATAAATCAATGATGGCCCATAAGTTGCAGGATTCTTTGGATAACACTAATACACAGTTGCAGCTTGAAAAATACTCCTCCCAAGATAAGGATAATAGAATCAAAACTTTAGAAGAAATAATCATTGGTTTGGGTCATAATCCTAAAGATGGGAAAGGTATTGAAGCTTTGATCAAGAGAAAGGATGATGATATTGCAGCTCTGAGAAAGCAACTGAAGTTACCAGCCTCAAGACATCCACAGACTGCAGAAATCATCAAGCAAAATTCTGAGGAAGAACTAATGGATTTTCTCTTAAAATTGAATGAGCAACTTAATGGAACTGAAAAAGAGCTTGAGAATGCATTGAAATATAAGCAAGCCAATATTCCAGCATCTACAGCAGGAGTAGTGACAAGTATAGCAACAACAGGTCAGCCAGCAGAATTGTCACAGGGCAACACTGCAAATTTGAACACTGATGAATTAACAAAGTCAATGGAAGAAATCAAAATTCAGGTCATAGAGCTCAACAAAACAAAAGAACAATTGGCCACTCTAGAACACAAATATGATCTTTCAAAAATGAATGTTGCTGATAAAACAAGAGAAGTGAACAAATTAGAAAAAATAGTCAAAGCATTGGAAAAGGATCTCACATTGGAGAAGCCTTAAGGGAAATAAATGAAATTCTTTGGGACAACATCATCCAATCAATAAAATATGTCTGGCCCTCAATTCAAATAATGCAGGAACAAAATGATTTAGTCAAATTGGCTATAGAAGAAGTCCTAGCAGCAAGAGAAGAATTAGGAAACAGGCCTGATGAAGCCAATGAACTCATTCATTTTTTAAATACTTAGAATAAGTAGCAACTTAAAGAATTTGGCATTCAAGACAGGATAGGCACAATTTTGGAAATAAAGAGAGTTTTTACCAAAAGAACTCTGATGCATAATTTAGAACGAAGATGCTCAGACATGCAAGAAGAAATCATTGCCTTCAGAACAAGATTTGACATTTTTTTGAATAAAGGATTGCCCAGTCCTTTCATTTCAGAGAATAAATTGATGGACCTGGAAAGTTATATTGAAAAATTGGACAAGTATGCTGACACTTAAGCCAATGCCTCAACTAGTTCATCAACATCAGCATTACCTACAGGAAAAGATCTTCATGCAAAACTAGAAAATTTGTTTTATCTTGAGCATGAAGTAAAGCATTTGTTTCCTATTCAACCTACTTTCTTTAGGTATACAGAGACTGATGAAACTCTCAGAAAGCTGCAAAGGACCAGGATTCAAGAAGATAAATGGTGGGAAGAACTGTTAGAACTTTTGTAAAAATTATTCTTACCTGAATTTTTGATCATGTACTACAATTAGTCAGGATAAAGAAGGATAAAAGGATGAATAAAGGTCAAAGTGTATCAGAGCAATTAAAGAGTATCAGTGAAACGGACCAGCCAGCATAGAGTTACTGAAGAGGACAACAATGAGCCAAAGCATAGGGCCTGCCTCCAGCACATTCTCAAAAGAAGGAAACAACACAACATTATTTATCATTCTTTCTTATCTACGAGACCATCTGTCTCTATTTTATTGTAATTTGCTTATGATTCATCCTAGATAATATCTCAAGTTGTTATGAGATATTTTTTGTAACTTTTTGTATAAATACTCCCTCAATCGGAGTATTGAGGGGGGATTCTTAGACTTTGCTGTAACATTGTATTTTGGAATAAAGTGCTATTGGAGAAATTTTTTGTGGCTAAGCTGGATGATGAATTGAAGTGAAAGAATTTTTACAGGATTCATGTGTCAGACTACGGATCAATAAGTCATATTTCCCTTGTGTTTAAAGTCTTTATATCTGTTTATTATATCACTGTGTTTCATCTCTGAATGATTAATGAAAAGGAGTAAATCAGAAGGTACTTAAGTGTAATCTAATTTTAATCATTATTGTTCTAAATGTTTTCTTCTAAACTGGTTTTAAACAAGGAATTCTTAATTGCTCCTGTTTTTCTAGTTTAAGCATTTTGGTTATTTAATAAAGAATACTTAATTGCTCTTTGTTAATAATCACTCAATTTTCCTTCTTATGAATGTGTTGAAAGATTCTTAATTTCCTTTCATCCATTTAAATCCATTCCATTCACTTGAGATCTAAAATTGTTCTCTGTTTGATTATCTTGCCCTATAAAGCCATCTTTGGTCTAGAAACTTACTCCAGTGAAGCCATCTTTTTAACTCCATATCCCAATGGTCTGAATTACTCAATCTTTCCCTCAGCTACTGAATTCCACCACCCAAATTCAAACAAAATCCCTGAACTTTATAACTAGCCTAATATTTTCTAAAAACAAAGTTAAATTTTACAGAGAGAGCCCTCTCTGGGTACAGATTGGCTAGATTATGTACCTAAAAGATTGGTTTGTGGTTACCTCGGACCCCTTTCCTCTTTCAACAACTTTAAGGAAAATCTGAGTGATAACATAGTGGCGACCATACTAGGGACCTGAATAATTTTATTGTTATTATTGTTTATTTTATAAACTACAGACGGAGCCTGAAAGTTAGCCAGGTAGCCTTTGAACTGCTTTTGCTCTGCAATTGCATAGTAAATAAATGCTGCTTCAGTCTATCTCCGGTCTAGTTTATGAATTGAACTTTGGTTTCAAACATTTGATCAGGTCCTCTAGTTAAATAAATATTTAATAGAATTTGAATCCAATATCTGAAACTTCTTAAAGAGATTATTGAAGTTGTATTATCCTTTTCATTTAAAATCAAAAAACCAAAAACATCACTTAAGAAAGCTGGCTTTAGAAAGGACTCGTTATACCAGGGCTAATCTTGATCCAAATCCTCCGCCTATATTCGAAAATCCAAATCTGATTCCCAGAATTCTTAGAAGACAAGATAGTCAAGAAAGCTCTGGAAGTTCTCGACCTCTCTATAGATCTATTTCCTGTCCAGTGAAGTGGATTTATCTTGAGGACGAACCTTTTGATGAGCATTTTGAAACATCTTTATTTGTAAATTTTTATGAATCTGAGTTATCCAATTTGGTTTCGGACCCATTATTTCTTGAAGATTTACAATTTGACTTTGTTACATCACATCTTGACAAACATTTGCGAGATTCTATACAATCTGAGCTTACCTCTGAAGGAACATCGAATATTTCTGTGATTACTTTAGCTTCTCCAAGTTCATCAACTTTTCCCCAAACCTCTCAACCTCAAACTACCCCTTCCACTCCTCCTCC
This sequence comes from Pinus albicaulis, assembly GCA_034641835.2. Lineage (NCBI taxonomy): Eukaryota > Viridiplantae > Streptophyta > Pinopsida > Pinales > Pinaceae > Pinus > Pinus albicaulis. The sequence continues at coordinate 760,752,859 of CM076577.1, forward strand.
CACCCCTCATAGACCAACCTCACCTATTATCCCACTACCTCTTCCAATGGCAAACATATATGCTCCCTTAAGGTTACCAGCTAATCTAGGGGTTATGCCTCCAGATTACCAATCTAAAATCACTCCCTTTGATGGTTCTGGTACTTATACTGCTCAACAGCATACTAAAAGGATGACCGATTATTTTGAATTTTATGAAATAGATGCTGATAATGTTAGAATGAGAATTTTTGTCCAAAGTCTTACTGGAGAAGTTAGAACCTGGTTCAGAGCCCTTCCTGTAAACAATGTTACTGACTTACCAGCCCTTTATAGAACATTTTTAAATAGATGGGAAAAGAGGAAAGACCCTCTTCAAATCCTATCAGACTTTGGAAAACTAAAAAGAGGACCAAATGAGACTGTGCAAGATTATGTCACCAGATTCAATGAGGCTTACAATGCTGTTCCCCAAAATCTTAGACCCCCTCCAGATTCAGTACTAATCAAATTCCCCAATGGATTTGATTATGATATAGCATATCAACTTAGGGAAAGAGCTCCTCAAACTCTAGAAGAAATGCAAAGCATATTTGTTAGTGTTGAAGCTAACCTGATTGAAAAACGAGCTAGAGCTAGCGCTGAAAGGATAATGCCTGTAAACGAAAAACCCTCAGCTTTTGAAAAGAAACTAGATGCTATAATCAAAGGAATGGAAAGACTAGGAGATAGAGTAGAAACTATTGAAAAGAATAAAGCTCCTTGGGATGGTCAACCTAGTAATCCTGTGAGAAATCCAAACTTCAGAAGAAACCAAAATCAAAATACTCGAAAAACTAGTCCTGACCAGAATGTTAGGCCCCCATTCCAGGAAAATTATGTCGAAGGCTCAACTTCTGAGGAACCTACCGATGATGTTCAAATAAACAACTTTACTGAAGACGAAAATCAGCCAGAAATTTTCTTGACCCAAGATGATCAAGAAGCTCACATTATTAAACAGTTTCAAACCCAGTCAGGAGAATCATTTGATTTCAAGGAAGGATATGACACAGCCATCTACGAAGTTCATAAGCAATACAATTTGAGGAGCAGAAGAGTTGATGTTCCAGAAGTAAGTAAAAATAAAACCACAAAGCAACCCCTCAAAGGTAAGACCAGTTCTACCGCTGTAAATATTCTCACTAGATCAGATCCTAATCTTGCCCATCCAATAATTGAAGATGTATCTCATACTCAACCAAATAACAGACAACTTTCCAATACTCTTCCTCCCAAAGGAAATGTAGAGGAACCTCTAGAAGTTGATTCAGAAACAACTTCAGCACCCAACCACACTCTTGAAAAAGAGAAAAACACTGAAAACACAGAAGAAAAAGACAACCCAACTGTTCGAAATACAAAGACTCAAACTGAGAAACCTTTTAATCTGGAAGCTGAAGTAGGCAAATTGAAAATAGTTGTTCCACTGTCTGAATTAGCTAAACATAATGTCTACAGAAGCCAAATCTATAGATCACTTAATATTCCTGGAAATGATGATACAGTTAATGTTTTTGATGACCAACCTAGATTACTCTTTGGCCCTGAAGTAAATGGAAAACCAGAAAGTGGAGGAACTCCTCCATTTTATATAAGTTTGAATATACATGACAAAATACTTCATAATGCCATGCTTGACTCTGGAGCGTCTCATAATCTAATGCCCAAGGCTGTAATGGAAAGATTAAATTTAGACATCACCAGACCATATAAAGATCTCTTTTCTTTCGATTCAAGTCAGGTAAGATGTTTAGGATTAATCAAAGATTTGTGTGTTACATTGGTTCAATACCCTGCTAAATCAATATTAATGGATATAGTAGTAGCAGATATTCCTCCAAAATATGGTATGCTATTGTCTAGATCTTGGGGTGCAAAACTCGGAGGATCTCTTCAATTAGATATGTCATATGCTACTATTTCAGTATTCGGCCAACCTAAGAGACTATATAGAGAAACCTTGATGAAATATGTTGTCAGTAGTCAGGAGAAACCTGAAAATTTCCTTATCTACTCAGTACACTCTGATATGGACTCATTTATTATCTATAATGCTGAAACTGATCTTCCTATTGAACTAGAAGCACTAGCATCTGAACCAAAAGAAATTTTAAGTCATAAATCTAGTGTTCAAATCCAAGAAATTTCTGAAGAAAAAGAAACATCAGAAACCCAAGAAAAGCAAGAAGAAAATAAAAAACCAGATCTCCTTGTTAAAAAAGTTACTAAAACACCTGATGAAGATTATGAACATGAAATTCTTTGGCATTTAGAATTTGATGGTTCAGTTAATAAGTTAGGAGTAGGAGCTGGAATTTGGATACACAACATTGAAAACGATCATGCTGAAGGCCATGCTTACAGATTAAACTTTAAATGCACTAATAATATGGCAGAGTATGAAGCTCTTTTGTTAGGGCTTAAACTTTTCAAAAATTTAGAAGCAATTAGAGTATCTGTCATAGGCGATTCTGTTTTAATTATTCAACAGATCAATGGTGAATGTTCGACAAAAGATCCCAGGCTAAGAGAATATAGAGGAACAGTTGTGGAAATTCTCAATACTTTTCTACAGGCTCAGCTTGCAAAAATTCCAAGAAAACAAAACTTGCATGCTCATAGCCTTGCAATGTTTGCTAGCACTTGTAAATTACCATTTGAACCTAATCATCAGTTCACAGCTGAGATTAGACATAGACCTGCTATACCAAACAATCTTATGAATTGGAAAATGTTTGCAAATGAGAATCAGATTAACAATTTTTTAACTTTAGAGAATGAATTTTCTAACAGTAGCATAGATGAAGATACAATCATTGAATCTGATCAAATAACTGAGCAAGAAACAAACATTTCTGAAGAGAGTGCCATTCAAATGCTCCATCCAACGAAATTCACCAAAAAAGACATGCAGGACCTTAAACAAATGGAGGTTGATGAAATTATAGAAGATGAATCCGAGATCATTAATCCGAAAGATAATCATTTACCCAAAGGATTGACTCCTCTAGAAGATCTTTTTGACTCTAATGACATTCCACTGAAATCTAAAATGGAACCACTAAAAGCTAATATTGAAGAATACAATCTCGGGACTGAAGAAAAACCTAAAATAATAAAGTTATCAAAATCTTTGCCTCCCGATCAGAAACAAAAATATGTTGAGTTATTAACAGAGTTCCAGGATGTTTTTGCCTGGAGTTATGAAGACCTGAAATCATACGATACATCTATAATTCAACATACAATACCTTTAAAATCAGACCAAAATCCATTTAAGAAAAAATTGAGAAGAATCAACCCTGTATTGTTACCATCAATTGAAAAAGAAATTAAACGAATGTACGAAGCAGGGATAATTGCTCCAATTAGATTTTCAGAATGGGTGTCCAACTTGGTCCCTACTAGGAAGAAAACTGGAGAAATTAGACTGTGTTTTGATTTAAGAAATCTAAATAAGGTTTCTTTGAAGGATAATTATCTTTTGCCCAAAATGGATCACATTTTGCAAAGGGTAGTAGGTGCTTCAAGGATTTCTCTTTTAGATGGGTTTTCAAGATATAACCAGATTCTGGTTCATCCTGATGACCAGGATAAAACGGCTTTTACAACACCATGGGGTACTTTCAAATATGTTAAAATGCCTTTTGGACTCAAAAATGTAGGAGCAACCTTCCAAAGAGAAATGGAAATTGCATTTGTGAAAGAAATCCATGACTTTCTTGTTATATATCTGGATGATTTAACTGTTTTCTCTAAATCAAATCAACAACATTTAGACCATCTCAGACAAGTATTCATAAAATGCAGAAAGTATGGTATTTCCTTGAATCCCAAAAAGTCATTGTTTGGTCTCGAAGAAGGCAAAATCCTGGGCCATATCATCTCAAAAGATGGCATTAGAATTGATCCTGAAAGAATAATAGCTATCTTGCAGATACCTTATCCAAGAAATGTTAAAGAACTTCAAGCTTTCATAGGAAAAATCAATTTTTTGAGAAGATTCATTTCTAGTTTAGCTGAATTAATTAGATTGCTTACTAACATGTTAAGAAAGGATTCAAGTATTAAATGGACAGTAGAAGCCAAGCAATCATTTGAAGATATTAAAATGGCTTTGACTAGAACACCAGTTCTTACCAGTCCACAATTTGATAGAGACTTTATTATTTTTTCATTTGCATCAGAACATACTGTAGCAGTTGTTTTATTACAAAAGGACGATCAAGGATGAGAAAAACCTATAGCCTTTTTTAGTAAAGCACTAAGAGACGCATCATTAAAATACAATATCATGGAAAAACAAGCTTTTGCACTTGTAAAAGCTATTAAAGATTTCAGAATCTATATATTGTATTCTCATGTGATAGCTTATGTACCAAATGCTGTTGTCAAAGACATCTTAACTCAAGATGGAATTGAGGGCAAAAGAGGTAAATGGATTGCTACCATATTAGAATATGATATTGAGATAAAACCTACAAAACTGATAAAAGGATAGGGATTGGCTCAACTTATGACAGAAACAAATTGCCAAGCCCTAGATATTAATGAACTGGATGGCAATCAGGAGATGGCGACTCCACAAATCAGCCAGGCCTTTTTAGATTCATCTTGGTATGCTGATATAGTTTATGTTTTTTTAAACCTACAAGCTCCTCCAGGGTTATCCAGAACAAAACGAAGGTTTTTTAAAAGACATCCTTAAAGTATTGTATTTTAGATAATGTCCTCTTTTGGAAGAATCATGATGGTATTCTATTAAATTGTTTATTAAAAGATGAAGCTGATAAGACTCTCAATGAATTCCATGCAGGAGAATGTGGTGGACACCTTTATTGGAAGTCAACAGCAGATAAGATATTAAGAGCTGGGTTCTACTGGCCAACCTTGTTTTCTGATGTAAAGAAATTCGTAACTTCTTGCCATAAATGTCAAATTTTTGAAGGCAAGAGAAAACTATTACCTTTACCCTTAAAACCAATTGCCACCGAAAAACCCTTCTAGCAATGGGGCCTGGATTTCATTGGAGAAATCCATCCTCCTTCTTCTGGCCAACACAGATGGATCCTCACTGCCACAGATTATTTTACTAAATGGATTGAAGCAATCCCATCCAGACAAGCCAATGATTCTGTAATCATAGGATTCTTAGAAACCGATATACTATCGAGATTTGGCTGTCCTGAGAAAATTATAACAGATAATGCTGCTGCTTTCAAATCAAAAAAGATGATAAGTTTCTGTAATAAGTATCATATTACTTTAAGCCATTCAACAACCTATTACCCTCAGGGTAATGGACTGGCTGAATCTTCCAAAAAAAGTCTCATTAATATCATTAAAAAAGTGTTGGAAGAAAATAAGAAAAATTGGCACAAGAAACTTATTAATGCACTGTGGGCAGACAAAATTACCACCAAAAAATCAATTGGGACCAGTCCTTATGAATTAGTTTATGGTATTGAGGAAATTTTTCCATCATCCTTAGGAGTTCCTGTAATGAAGTTACTTCAAGAAGCTCAAGTTGAACCAAATGATATTCAGAGAAGAATAAATCAAACAATCAATTTGCAGCAAACCAGAGAAGAAGTTTATCAAAGATCCCAAGTATTGCAGGAAAAACTAAAGAAGATTTTTGACAGAAGGACTAAGGCAGAAGATTTCCAATTGGGAAATAAAATTTTGAGATGGGATTCCAGAAGAGAGGATAAGGGAAAACATGGGAAGTTTGACTTCTTATGGAAAGGACCTTACATCATTCATGCTTTATAGGGAAATAATACATATTTTCTTAAAAATTTGGATGGTTCAGAAACTGAGGAAGGACCAGTAAATGGTCGAATGTTAAAGCATTACTTTGATCTTGTTTATTAGGATATTCTTATTTTTGACATGTACATACTATATCCTTTGTAATGTATCAGTTTTGATTGGATGGTAACCTGCTGGAGTTGAAGCCCGAAGAGAAGGCCCTAAGCTTTAGAATTTTCACTATCATACATGCAATAAAGCAACAAGAAGAAGAATATTTCATGGTTCAGTTAAAGACACTTTGAGGCATCTGACCTGCTGTTCTTGACTTTTCACCAGGAAAAGCCATTCCCAAGTGGAGCCAGTGTTAGACTCCTATACCAATAGGTGTCATATTTCATGATTGACTTGATGAAATATGCAATATGTTCATACCTTTTCTTGCTGCAAAGGTTTTCCATATTCTCAAAAAATCAAAAAATTTAAAAAATGTAAAGAGGGTATACCCTAAAAGAAAAATCGAAGGGTGAAAAAAATAAAAAGGCCAAAACAGTGAAAGAAAATGAACCCCACCAAAAGAAAGGCCAAGGAAAGTGTGAAAGTCCAAATGCCACTACTTTTTGCTCTAATGTAATAAAAAAATTGTGTGCAAATTGTATTTTATGCCACAATTCATGAATAGTCAAACAGTTTAAGCTTAACTAGTTCATTTTTCAATTTTATGTTTTAGTGATAGAGAATAAAATCTGACCAAACTATTCAATCTTGGCAGATAAGTAGATAGGTAGAGTGAATAAAAGGAGCTCAACAATTTAATCTGAGCCCTTGGATGTAATAAGGTTAGAACTAGATATATTTCAATATGTAAAAGAAAAAGTGTGATAAGGGTTTGCCAGTCTAAGTGCACCATAATAAAGAAGAAAAAATGGTAGGGTAAAGGAGGTAGAGTAGGTAGATGATGTTGCTGAATTACATGTGATGAATGATGGCTTTAGATGGTTAAAATTTTAACTTTCATCGCAAGTGCAAAGGCAGATAATACACTGGAAGAATTGCAAGCAAGGCAAAGTCAGATTATTAACTTCCCCTTTCATTTTTCCCTAAAATTTCACTAATTTCCCTTGGGTACTAAGGTATTTGAAGATTAAAGGGGCTCAAGGCATTTCCTTGACTTTTGGAGGGACCGGACCCTCGGCCCAATGATTGGAAAAACCTAAGTATTTAAAATCATTCATCATCACACTCATTCACTTCTAAAAATATTTTCCTAAGTAAAATCCCATTTTACTTAGGAAAATCATGCAATATTCAATACAAACCCTTTTCTTGCAAGCATAAGTTAAATACATTATTCTGATGTTTTATACTTAGCGCTTTAACTCATTTCCATATTAATTTCTAATTTATTATTTAAATCCCTATGAAAAGAACCTTCCCCTATTATATATAACTCCTTGTTTATAAAATACCCAAAAAACCCTTTTATTATAATTTTAGTCAAAGTGTTTTATCCCCACATGTTTAAATAAAAACCCCCAATATACTCCCTTTGACTAAAATATATCATTATATTATCCCCTCCCCTATGGTAAGCAAATCACTTTGGTTTAATTACCATATAATAAAAATATATGAGAAAACCTTTAAACATATGTTATATGTGTTTAAAACAAAAAAATAAATCCGAAGTTTAATTTAAACCAAACTTCAAATAACCCATCCCTCGCGCATTTCCTTCCCCGATCCTCTGTCGTACAAAGGGATTGATTAACCCTCCAGGTTAATTAATAACCTCTCTCGCCAATAAAAACGCCCCCGATGAGATAACAAATAATTGAGTCGGGCCCGCCTGTTAAATTCCCGTCATTTCTACTCCTCGATGATCATCCGATTGACTGATCCAAGATCTACAGCTATTATCAATATCGCTGGCCATCTGGGTCCGAACGATAATGCACGATGGCCAAGCAGTTTTATGAACAGTGCTCCGCCACGCGTCAGTCATCGTATGGAATCGCTGCCATTCCGTCCAAAACCACCTTTCCCCAAAAGCGGTGCGATGGAAAACACTTACCGCCTATCCTCTGTGACGAAGCCTCCGTACCCGCTGACGTCATCAATAAAAACCCACCACCCTTTTGACTTTGTAAATAAAACAAATACGCCCGCGTCATTTTCATTATTTCGTGCGCTAACCAGTCTCCCATGCAACAAATTTTAAAAATCGACTGTCGAAGCTACCAACCGTTACCTTGCTGAGAACAATTGTTGACAAGTAATTCAGAGTTCAGTCTCCATAGCGTGTACCTGTTTAATCACCGTTCATTTCCCGTAAATAGGTATTTACTCTAATTTCCCGTTAAACTTTGAAAAAAGTCCTGATTCTGGTTTTTATTCCACACTAAGGTCTGAAAATAACTTCAATTTGATCATTTTTAATTGTTGGGAATCACGATTGCCGTTAGACCAAAACCCACAGGTGTTAGTTAACGATCGCATCGCCAGAGATAAGGATACACGAGAGGCAGTTAGTCCATGTCATGAAATACACGGGGAGTGTTGGTTTATCCAATGTCCAACAATATCCCCCCCAACGCGAGCCGGGTCTGTATCGAACTCGTGACCTACGCTCTGATACCACTTGTTGGGAATCACGATTGCCGTTAGACTAAAACCCGCAGGTGTTAGTTAATGATCGCATCACCAGAGATAAGGATCCACGAGAGGCGGTTAGTCCATGTCACGAAACACACGGGGAGTGTTGGTTTATCCAATGTCCAACATTAATTCCCAGAAATGCAATTATATTCCCAAAACTGGTAATTGTGCCCCTTTTCCACAAAAAACCCCGAATTTCCATTTCTGAAACCACAAGAACCAGAAATGGAAGTTCCTGTAGCTCTGAATGTCATGCCCCTCAATGCCCCTCACAAGGACTTGGATTATTTGCCTTTAGCCAATATGGATTTTCAAATTAAAGACCTGCTTCTCAGTGAGAATCCTCTTCGAATTTTTTGCCGTTGCAGAGATAATTATTTGAATGGTTATGACATCTTTGGACTTTGTGAATCAAATATTCCCATGTACCTTCTCCCCTCAGTCCACATTTTTCCTGAGTTAATCCATTACTGCCATGCAAACTATGATCCTGACCAACGAGCAGTTTTATCTCCATGTCAAAATGTCCTTTTCCCAATAACTGCTCAGTCCATAAATGAAATGCTGCAATTCCAACTTGGTCAAGCCCTCACTCCCCTGTCCATGGCTGAATTACTTGAGAAATCTACTAATTTATCCCATGAAAAGTTAAACCGCATATGCCAAACCTTCATGTTACCAGAGCATCAACCCAAAAGCCCTCCCCCTTATGGTTATATTTTTTTTACTGATGTGGGTAGACTTATTCTAAACATGATATCTTCCATAATGGGTTTCAATACTAGTGAGTATGTTGACCAATTAACCCTAGTATTTTTATCTATTTTTACCCCTGGACAGCCTTCTGTTGTCAAGTACGATTTTGCATCTTATATTGCTGACAAAATCCATGATCAGTTCATGAGATTTGGAAATGAGAGAGTGTTTAAGTATTCTTCTGTCATATATCACCTCATGATTTACTTTCAATCAGAGAGTTTCCCTTTTTATGTTAAGAAACTTGATGTCAAAGGGAATCCTAGGTCAGTCATCTTTTGGTCTGCCATTACTCACAATTCCCCTGATTCTCCTTATTCCTATAATGAGTTTGTTGACCTTTTTGTTCATCTTGCAACCACCTTGTTGACAGGAGTCTCTCCTCCTAGGGTAAATAATGACATCAAGAAAATCCTTCAGCTCTCAAAGCAGTACAAGATAGGTGACTGGTACCTATATCAAAACCACACAGAGATCAGAATATATGGATGTGAGTTATGCCCATTTAAGTTGCCCAAATATGTCCCAATGAGACTCTTTGGATTAGAGTATTTTAGGCAGATGAATAATTCAGATATAGTTCATTTCTGCAATGCGAAGAAAAAGGCTCAACTCAGGATCAAGAGCCAACTAGGTCCCTTTATTTGTAACTCTAGGGAAGCTGGAAAAGAAGCTGAAAGAATTTTAGAAGACTATCTCAGACTACAAAAGAGTTTCTACTGGGTGCCTTATGATCCAAACAACTTTATCTGTCATAGAAGAATGAAAAATAAAATATCACCATACATCCATCACAGAATCCCAGAAATAGAACAATATGCCAATATGGATGAATGGGTGGAAGGGACATTGGTTGAAAAAGATAGTGAGCAGGTCAATGTTGAAAATGTGATGAAAGATCTTGAAAAGATACTTGACCTAGAATCTTTTGGACAAGTGCAGATACCAGGTATTGGTCCTTCTTCTACTGGGACTTCACAACAAAATTTGCAGGAGATTAGTATAGTGGCAGTAGAATCTAAAGGAAAAGAAAAGGAGACTGATATACAAGTAATTGAAAAAATTACAATGACAGAACAACCTCAGACTTCTAAAGGATTGGAGCAAGTTCAGATTCCTCCTACTGAGATCAATGAGCCAGAAATTTCAATTTTACAAACTCCTCTGAATGTAGAAAAGGGAAAAAAGAGAGAAGTTGAATCAGCTACTCCTATTGGTGGCTCCTCTGAACAACAAGGTATTAAAAGGCAGAAATTAACTCCCCTCCCAGAAGTTGAATCAGTTCAAGAAATCCCTGATAGCGAGGGAAGAGAAGATAGTCAGCAAATAGGTACAGGTAGTGGGACTTCTGCTGACACTCAAGCCAATGCCAATGCCTCAACTAGTTCATCAACATCAGCATTACCTACAGGAAAATATCTTCATGCCAAACTAGAATTTTTTTTTTTATCTTGAGCATGAGGTAAAGCATTTGTTCCCTGTTCAACCTACTTTCTTTAGGTATACAGAGACTAATGAAACTCTCAGAAAGATGCAAAGGACCAGGATTCCGGAAGATAAATGGCGGGAAGAACTATTAGAACTTTTGTAAAAATTATTTTTACCTAAATTTTTGATCATGAACTACAATTAGTCAGGATAAAGAAGGATAAAAGGATGAATAAAGGTCAAAGTGTATCAGAGCAGTTAAAGAGTATCAGTGAAACGGACCATCTAGCACAGAGTTACTGAAGAGGACAGCAATGAGCCAAAGCATAGGGCCTGCCTCCAGCACATTCTCAAAAGAATGAAACAACACAACATCAGTTATCATTCTTTCTTATCTACGAGACCATCTGTCTCTATTTTATTGTAATTTACTTATGAGTCATCCTAGATAATATCTCAAGTTGTTATGAGATATTTTTTGTTCCTTTTTGTATAAATACTCCCTCAATCAGAGTATTGAGGGGGGATTCTTAGACTTTGCTGTAACATTGACTATTTTGGAATAAAGTGCTATTGGAGAAATTTTTTGTGGCTAAGCTGGATGATGAATTGAAGCGAAAGACTTTTTACAGGATTCATGTGTCAGACTACAGATCAATTAGTCATCTTTCCCTTGTGTTTAAAGTCTTTATATCTGTTTATTATATCACTGTGTTTCATCTCTGAATGATTAATGAAAAGGAGTAAATCAGAAGGTACTTAAGTGTAATCTGATTTTAATCATTATTGTTCTAAATGTTTTCTTCTAAACAAGGAATTCTTAATTTCTCCTGTTTTTCTAGTTTAAGCATTTTGGTTATTTAATAAAGAATACTTAATTGCTCTTTGTTAATAATCACTCAATTTTACTTCTTATGAATGTGTTGAAAGATTCTTAATTGCCTTTCATCCATTTAAATCCATTCCATTCACTTTAGATCTAAAATTGTTCTCTGTTTGATTATCTTGCCCTGTAAAACCATCTTTGGTCTAGAAACTTAATCCAGTGAAGCCATATTTTTAACTCCATAGCCCAATGGCCTGAATTACTCAATATTTCCCTCAGCTACTGAATTCCACCACCCAAATTCAAACAAAATCCCTGAACTTTATAACTAGCCTAATATTTTCTAAAAACAAAGTTAAATTTTATAGAGAGAGCCCTCTCTGGGTACAGATTGGCTAGATTATGTACCTAAAATATTGGTTTGTGGTTACCTTGGACCCATTTCCTCTTTCAAAAAATTCAAGGAAAATCTGAGTGATAACACATACCATATCCCATGCTCCCCTTAGAACATGTAGTGCAAAAAGTGTGAGGAATCTTTCCCTTAAAGGACACATCCACACAATGTGTCTCTCTCCCAAGCATGCTCCTCATAAAGACAAAAACAATAGAGCCATAGGGAGAAAAGATGAGAATCATGCTTGCTGCCATATGCAATAAATGTGAAGGAAAATGGTCCCAACCAACGTAGCTTGACCCTCAACTGCAATAGAGACTGATAAAATGGGTGGCTTCTCAACCAATTTCTTGCTGATCCAATCTCCTCAAAAGTATGGAGGAAGTGAATGATGTAAGGTGTATAGTGAGCATGTCCTCCATAATATAACTCTTCCCCAAGTCCTCCTAGGGATTGGACATCAATCATGCTTATGACCTCATCTAAACCATGTGGTCTAGAAAAAAGAATGCTCCTCCTTGGAGCATCATCTTGCACATGTATGGTTAAGGGACACATACATACATCATATAAATTCTCATGTAAACGACAATGAATACCATTACAATACTCTTTGCTCATACAAATGGAGTGGCTCATAGATGAGTCTCCTCTCATCCTCAAAGAGAAAAGAGGTGGCTGTGCTAACTCTCTCAAAGAGTCACATCTCTCCTTCATCTCCATCTGGTCCATGCATCTCCTCATATGCTGATACATCTCCAACTCAAAGCCAATCCAAAAATACCCCTCCATGATGGTGTGGTATGCTCTCATATAATGTGTGTGGCTAAAAAATAAATCCATATGTGCTGCTTGTAGCAACTTCCCCTTGAGCTTGGAAGCTCTAGGAAAGAAGATCCTACCATGATAAAAGATGACCCCATCTCTGATTGAGTATCCCTCCTCATGCAACTGGTCATCCAAGATCTTGCAAGTAAAAAGATCCTTGGAATACTCTGGAACAATTTTTTATGCCTCATTGAGTAATATAATAATAATATCAGATATATTTCTCTATTTTCTGAGTTTTACCTCCATTAGACTGTGTAGTCTCTTATGCAGCAACTCCGGTATTTTTGCCATTTTGTATATTTCAGCCAATCCTTCGGAGGATTGATGTATTATTGCTTCTAAGGGTTAGATTTTTTCTCCGCTATTTTATTTGAGCCATATATTTTCATATCATTATATTATTATGTATTATGGAGCAGTGCCTCTTATAAACTGCATCCTCTTAGTTTGGGTTTATGCAGAAATAACAGTGGCCTTGTATTTCATGTACATGTCTTGTTGAGGCTTGCATTGCCTTTCTTGAGTGGATGTTTCCTCAAGAACTTGTAATATTTTTACTGCTATAACATCATTTTTTTTCTATTTATATCTTCATATGTTCATGGGTGTAAAATAACGTTGTCATTCCAGCTCTTGTGCATGCATTGTTGCAACCCCCTTCATCGGGCACTTTTAGAGGACATCTAAGTGTGGGAGATCTGTTTAACCCACTTAGAAGGATTTCTTTGGAGCCTCCTCTTGGATTTAGCACTTAGACACATTTTTCTAAGGGATCCAGGTCTTGGTTTCAATTTGTGTAGCAACCATTACTGGAAAATGCATTTTCCAGTCATGCCTTGCTAGCTGTTCCAGATTTGGAATATTCCTAATATTCCCATTTTAGCACATGGCTAAATGGAATATTAAATTTTTATTTTATTACCTTGCAGCTTAATAAATGGGTAAGGGAACCCATTTTTATTGAAGACATGAATAAAATCCCTCATAATGTGAAAGGGATCATTAGAGTAGCTTCATTTTTCACCCTCAAGTGTGAAAAGGGGCAAATGCATGAAGACAAGGTCATGTTTGACCAAGTCAACAACGATACCATAGGAGGAGTGGAACACTTTATGAGACAGCGCAGTGTGAATGAGGAAGAGGATATTTGATGGAGGAAACCCTAATGGATGGGGCCCATGGAGAGAGATCTTTCACTTGTTTAAAAGGAGGGTAAGGCAGCCATTGTTATTCATGCTTTGGATTATTGATTTCATGTCTATGAAGACATTGTGCATTCTTGGCTGTTTAGCAAGAATTGCTAGGGAATTCCTGTTTAGGATTTCTTCACCTTCTTGAGAGGCCTCTTGAAGGATTTTTCTTCATTCTCCACACTTCTTGGCTCAAGGCCAAAGCATCCTCCTCCAGGACAACGTTATTGCTGCAGCAGCATAATTCTGCGTTGCAGGGTGTTGCAGTGGAGACTCCACAACACCATTTACTTGGCTCATCTGTCAGAGGAGGGAGCTTCTATTACTCTGGGAGGTTAGTGAGGGAGATTCATGAGCACATTGTAGATCATTGGCATCAGGCCAAGCTCTTCTCTTCACCAACATTGCAGTCCCTTCTCTAGACTGCATTATTTCTGAGTGCACTTGCAGTGGGGACTTGCTCCACTATTTTGGAGGGGGAGATCTTTAGGGATTGGATCAGCCTTTCACCTGAGAGATCCTTTGGATGAGGTTCAGCCATCATTTGTAGCATCATCAGCTATCTACATCCATTTCCATTTTCTGAGTTGCAGCTGCTGCCCAGCAACTCCGACATTTCTACATATTTTCCATTTTGTATGTATTTCAGCCAATCCTCCTAAGGATTGTGTATTGTATGTTTCCAGGGGTTGAGATATTTCTCCCCATTCTTATTTGACCTATATATTGTCATATCTATATATTATTGACATTTTGCAGCAGTTCTCCTTCAAGGATTGCGCAGTCATAGCTAGGGCTTCTCTTGTATAGCATTATTTCTCCATTTTCATGTATATGTTTCATTGAGGCTGCATTGCCTAGCTTGAGAGATCATTTCCTCAAGATATTGTATAAATTTGTTGCTGCTATAATCTAATTTAATGGTTATGTGGATCTTCCGGCATTTTTGTTTTAATGCATGCACTGCTATTTTCCAGCTCATGTTTATGTATTGCTGATCTCCACATTGGTAATATCTTGAGATATTCCCAATATTGTAGTTGTTCTTAATTTGGAATATTATAGTGGTATCAAAGCATGATCTCTGGCTCAGCCTGTGAGTCTCAGCCAAAGAAGATCAATATGATGAAAAACATGAGTTTACTTTCATCTATTTTCAGATCCAGAGGAGACCTCTCCAAGGAGGTCAAGAAGATTGAAGAAGGAGAAGAGGAAGGACCATGCACTTCCTACTCTCACAAAGAAGAAGACCAGAAGCATGAAAAGCACTTGGAATTTGAGATTCTGAGTACCTGGTTGAATACTGAGCAAAACCTAGAGCCTTCCAAGAGACTCTAGCTTTTCCATAATTTATTCAGCAGAAAGAAGAAAGAAGACCCCACAGTTACGGGATGATGAGAGGCAATAGATTTCTATTGTCCACATTTGATGGATCACTCACATGTGCAGCAAAGGTTTGGGTGAAGAAACTAGAGGCTTTATTCTTGCTACATCCTGTAGTAGACAGAGAGGTTGTAGAAATTACAGCACTACACCTTGAAGGTGAAGCAAAGAATTGGTGGATCAACCATCTAAGCCATACAAGGGTTTCTACTCTTGTTGAGTTTTCTCAGATATTGATCGGAAGGTTTAGAAAAAGGAGGGAGGAGCCCTCACCACCAACTAATGAGGCATGTATCAATGCTGTTGGGACCATGGAGGAGCAGCCTTCATCTTTAGCAGTTTGGGAGGCCAACACTTATGAGAAGGAAACTCTTGAAACCCTGCAAAGAGATTCCACATTTCACCAAGGTATGATTGAAAATCCATCTCTTGTCATTTCAGAAAACGCTTTGGATGGGTCTATATCATTGCATGCAGTTGATCTAGAGCAGGAGAATAGCACTGCACTGAGCAATGATGGAGAAAGGAGGAATCATTCCTCATGTGAGCACTCAAAGGACAACTTCATTCAGGAAGCCATGAAGGAAGCAATGAGAATGAGTAGACATCTGGAGATAAGAAACTCTTTCTCCTCTCTAGATGACACTCTCTCAATCAGCATGCCACATCTCAAAGAGAGAATTCTATTGGTAGCAGATCCAAGGCCTCTTTGGTTTTCGAAAGCCATGCATGAAAAGGAGGTATCCCGAAGAGATTTCAGTGGAGGTGCACTCCCACACATCTTTGAGTGCAAGGATCTTCAACAGTTTGAGGAGGTTCTTCCCTTCTCACAGAAGCATATAGTAGATGGGGGACATCGTTGAATGGATAACATCTCTCATGACCGTGATGGACATTCCTTGAGCCATGTACATCTTGATGGGAGGTTTTTTCCTACCACCTATTTGAGTCCTTATAGGGTCAAATTGATCCTCGGGAAGATTGCATTTCAAGGTCCCATGAAATGCAGAGAGCTGATCTAGGATGATAATAGCCCTCATGGGAGGAGTACCAAGATGAATGATGGGGGAAGATATACACAATTGGTTGAGTGGATGATGAGCAAGGAACTAGTGAGCTACTTGCAGATTTATGATACCGAGCAACAGGAGGCTTGGCTGTGCTGGTTACTCTTGAAGGAGTTTGGCCATCACTTGGCATACACTCTTTCCAAGGGTATGAGGATGGAGAAGATGTGGCAGGATGCTGGCATGGTCACTCTGAAATTTGTCACCATTAAATTTTAGTACTCCCTTAGAAGTCTTCAATATCAAAGTTCCTAAAGTCAAGCCTTGAAATTGAGAGAAAAGCTCATAAAAGTCTTAAAAACACTTGTACCACACTTTCTCTTAACATTTCCTGCGGTGCCGCACTTTATTACTCTAAGTCATGCGGAGCTAAACGCACTTTCTGTTTATTAAAATTTTGGACCCCTGTAAAAGGACTTAAAAGGCGCAAGTAAAATCTAGAAGCTCATTTTGAGTCATTTTTGGAAGCTTCTAGAAACATTCCTGCGGTGGAAAATCCTCTCCTTTCAGGTTCATGCATCCCATCCATTAAGGAGCTAACCCGTTGATGTAAGGAGCTAATCCCTTGGAAGGAGCATCCTATCCCTTCTTGTTTGGAGCTGTAACCTCCTCTATTTCACTATAAAAAGAGGCATAGAGGAGCCTCAAAGGGTTACAATGGATGAGTTCAAGCGTTAGTATTGTTGGAGGTGAAATACTGTTGAAACTCAGACCCTTTTAGCTGAGATTTTATGTGGGAAAGATTACATACATGTATGTATCTCGGTTGGAAGAGTTCAAGGCTTGTCAGAGTAAAGGAAACACCTGTTCCGGACCCTTCCGGACCCCAAGAAGGCCTGTATGACATCAAGGCAGACACGGTTTTAAGGCTCTGCTTATTTAAGTTAATACGAATAAATATTGTTTTCTCAATGGGCTATTTAATTGATTATCTCATTTCATGAATTCCTTGATCATCTTGATAGATGTTTGATTCATAAATTTATTTATTATACAGGTGCTTTTGATCTTTTCTTGTGTTGGTGACTGCAGATCCTTGACGATGAATTTCTTCAAGCCACTGGAAAGAAGATCAGCGCTGGACTACAAGTAGGTTTCTAAACCTTGTTATAATTAATTCCATGTCAAAAAATATCTAGAGAAAATGGTTTTTATTTGTCCGTTTGTTGCTAGATATCCATAGGACACTTGGGAGGTCTGTCTTGTCCGCAAGAACAAATTATCCGTCCAACAAAATGGAGACTCCACTGGGGAATGGATCTTGAACTTTGATTTCTTTTATTTTTGACTTGTGAATTTATTTTTTCTTTAGTTTTCTTGTGTCTGCTCTTTTCTTTTATAGATAGTGTGGGCAATTTCACACTTTTCCTGTGCCCACAGTGTGGGACCGCACTGGTTTGCACTGAATCCTGCAGACCCTGTGAAAATTTTTGAAAAATCTTAAAATCTTCTTTTCTGGATTAGTTTGTTAGATTCTCAGTGAATACCCAGACTTGTATCTTCTGTTAGAAAGCCTTGGTTAAGAGTTTATTTCAACATTTTCAGTTTTGAATGATTTTCTGAAAGATCTGCATGTTATAATGATTTTTGCTTTGTCTTTATCCCGCTCAAAGATTAGAAACCTTGGTATACCTTTAGATCACTGGTATTTCCTTGCTTTCTTGCTGAGTATGACATTATAGCAGAAATTGTTTTATGAGTTTGCTGATCCAAGAAAATAATTTCTTAGTTAGATTACAAGCTAAGCAAGGCATCCTCAAAATATTTGAAGTTTTAATTTAGATTTAGTCTTTAGAATTTTTAGATCTCAAAATTAGTGTTTTTAGCTTTGAGTGTTATTTCTAGAAATTGTAGTGTCTTTTGAAGCAAAAACTTGGTTTGTAGTTTCGATCTTGAATAAAAGGGATTTATTATTGAGCAATAGATCATTTTGAGTTCTCAATGAAATTAGATTTCTTTTCCTTTATTCTTATTTGAAGGAAATATTTGTTTTTGAAAGATTGCATTTCTCAACTCTTCCTTTAGATAGAATTCATTGAAAGAAAATGAATTGTTTCTCATAATAGATGCATTTTTATGTGTTTTGATTTGGGTCACTACATATCATCACTTTCACTTTCGCACCTATTGTCCTAAGAAACAACTTTTTAAAATCAACGCTTAAATTAAAATCAATCTAGTAATTTTTATATTTCTAGGGCTCTTTTCACCAATATAGCTTAGGCTAGTGTCCGAGTAGGAGTAGGGTCTTCCAAGACACTAAACAACGCTGTCCCCGGTTGATCTCGGCGGGTGGAAGAAAACCTGTCGCTTGTAGCGTTCGAAGTCTTCTAGCGAGGCCAAGAACGAGGTCATATCTGAACTAGTGGGATAATCAATTCTATCTCATTGGGAATGATAAAAGATATGCACGTATTAACAACAGTAAACCTCAGATAGACCATTTCCGAGGAGCCTTGGGTCACTTGTCGGTATACCTTGGATTATGTCAAGGAGCCTTCAAGGGGATTGAGCTTTGTTACTCTGCCCTTGCGCGTATGTCGGATCGTAGACTGTTCCCCCAGGTATATTAGTTCTTGTTGATAACCATAGTGACCATAATCTTACTGTTTTTTCCTAAGGTGACGATGGAAGAAAGATCCCACTGTACCTGGAGCAGACGTCGACTAGACTCACTTGGACTCTCCGGAGGGTTATCTTAACTCGAGATGGTTTAAGTGAAGAAACTTGCACCGGTTTGTTTCATTAAGCAGGTTGTCGGGGTAACTATTCCAACCACCCTTTCTACATTAAATACTATGATGTTGGATTTCATCACCAACTAATGTTTTTAGTGTGGAAAGTTACTGTTTGTGTGTGGTTTGATCTCCTAGATTTTTAGGCATATGATTCATTTGTTTGTTTCCTTAGCAACTCTAGGATTTTTTGTTGAAATTTTATTTGATTGCGTGTGATTAATAATTTTTAATCGTGGCTGAATTACCAAGACAATCGCATAGAATCCAGGGGAAGCTCCCTGAGTATACACCAAGCTAACTTGAAGGGCTGCGAGCTCTAGTATCACCTAGTGACAGTAGAATTAGATCAACAGAAGCAGGAGAGTCATCTATAGTTGTTCATCCTGATTATCAATCACAAAAAATAGAGCATATTCAAGAGCCGATTTCAGTTTCCGAAGTTACTGGTAGTATTTCTCCTTCCGGTGAATTAGCTGAAGAACCTGAAATTTCTGAACCTGACACTGAACCTGTTGTATTGGAACCATCTTCAGGATTTTTTACTCCAACTTCTAGTGATCTTGGTTCACCTAGGGTAAGATATCACATTACTGAAAATCTTCCTTCTGACCTCATATCTATCGAAGAAATTGTTGGTCCAGACGAAGACGTAACTCTTCCCGAAACCCAACAGACTTTGAATCTTAGGGAGCGTGAATCAATATTCTACAGTCCTTTTAGAACTGATGCTTGGTATTTATCATTGAAAATTTTTTTAGAAAACCCGGGTCTTAGTTTTTCACCACCTCGAATTCCTTTTCATCCTACACCAAGAGGTTATTATACTTCATCAATTATGTCAGGTGAGTCATCTATGTTTTCCCAATTGCCGGAAACATTTTTATACGGTGGTCATTTTTCTCCTTCGGGGTACCAGTCACTCTCTGGTACTTTCTCAGGAGCAATTCCTCGACCAACTGAACAAGTGTTATCAACTGGTAGAAATGGAGCTAAAACTGAAACGTTTAACGCAGATAAAATTTTTATGATGTCTGGTAATATTCAAAATCCTCAACCTCAAGGTAGTCAGTTACCGCCTGGGGGGCAACCTCAAGGTAGTCAGTTACTGCCTGGGGGGAAATCACAAGGTAGTCAATTACCGCCTGGGGGGCAACCTCAAGGTAGTAAATTACCTCCTGGGGGGCAACCTCAAGGTAATTTTTTACTAGGACAAACTGTAGGAAAATATTATTTACCTGGAGAACAACCTCAAGAACAGTACATACCTCAAGGTTATCAACCTCAAGGACAATACATACCCCAAGGTCAACCCCAGACTTAGTATATTCCTCAGGGTCCTTATCAACCCCAGATTCAGTACATGCCTCAAGGTTTCAACCTCAAGGTCAGTACCCAACTCAAGGTTTCCAACCTCCTTCCGGTCAATCATTTTTACAAGGAGATGGAAATTTACCACTTAATTATCAACCCTACGTTCAACCAGGTTATGGTCCTTCATTTGCACAACCTTCTACGCTTCAATACCCCAGAATGAACATGGTGTGGAATCCATCTCAAATTCAACAGACTATGCAACCTAATGTGCAGTTACCTAATCAACCTGGACAAGCTTTATTTTCTAGTCCAACCCAGCAACCTGTCTAGCCTACTGTTCAAGTCCCTGCACCTGGTTCTATTCAGCAGCCTGGGCCTATTACACCCTCAGACTCTGCCTTAGACTGCTGTAGCTACTGCAACTTCTGTTCAACCTATAACACTTGTTTCTGGAGTATCTGTAGCTCCAGTTTCTTCTATCCCTGCATTAGTGCAAATTCCTCAAGCCTCTGTGCCATAGTCAGGACCTACAATTCAGACTACGGTCCATATGCCTACAGGACAAGCTGGTACCAGTACGATTGTCTCTAGTCAACCACAATTTACTTATCAACCGTACTAGGGACAGTATCAATTTGGTCAGGCCACAAAAAATCCAGTATATCAGTATCAGCCGTACCCTGGGTATACTTATCAAGTACCTCAACAAGCCCAGTATGGTCCGGTTAATCCTGGTTACCCAGGAGGTTTCACGATTCAAAATGCACATCCAATTCCAAGGTATCCCGGATATTCTCCTCCTGGCATTGGTTTGATCACACAAGGTTATCAAGACCCTAGCCATCGGTTACCATTCATAGCAACTTTAGATTTACCGGATCTATCGCGCCTTACGAACGATCCCATTTTTTATCTTCCATATTGGCCACCGATGCCTAACAAGTTGCCCAGTGATATTCCGAAATTTGAAGGTGTTAGGTCCCTGTAATTTAGTAGAGTGGCAAGACTGAATGCTGCAGAGACTACATCAAAAACCACTTTGGGATTCTAGGATCTAGCCCTCCTGAATCCAGAGAGGGATCTCTCTATAAGTGCAAAGATTGATTTATCTTTTAAGGCTTTAGTACGATATTAGGCTAGTTATTAAGAACAAAGGTTTTTTGTTTGTTTGGTTGGTCGGGTATGATCTTTAATTGGATGGAATATCACAAAATGAAAGAGTTCAAAAGGTGAAGATGCAAGTGTATTGAAAAGTGTTCAACTGATAGGATTAGTGTGAGTCAGCTTTAATCCTTTGGCAATGGAGTCACAAAAGGTTTTAATTGTACAAGAAATTCAAGAGTGGTCCAAGGGGCAAGTCATCTATATCAAAAGATATTTTAGATTAAATGATGGAATGGAACATTAAAAGTGTTGAGAAAGTGGAAAAAGCCAATAATTTCAACAAGGATTTATCAACTTTCCATATAAGAAAAGCCTTTTTAAGCAACTGTTTAAAACCAACCAAAGGATAGGGCTAACCATAGAATTCTCTGGACAATCTTGTATTAAAGTTAACTTATCAAACAACAATCCAGTAATCTCACTAGACTACTTTCAGAAGGGATGAAAAAAGATAAGGAAATAAAGTGCAGCTTAAGATCAGGTCAGATATCATTAAAATCTAGACTTGCTTTCAGCATACTCTTAGGGAAACTTTCAAAATAACCTTTGGAGAAAGAACTAGAAGACACGGCAAACCATAAACTTTCCTAGTCCAACTCTACTTAGCATGTAATGAAAATATCATTCAAGAACTTCCTTTCAAGCTTAGCACTTCAAGACATGGACTAACCAACGTTCCTTGAAAATGTTTATACTTAAATTAAGTCATTCTTAAATACACAATTTGGAGGAAAACATAAAGATAAATCTTATCAGTGAGAGTAGGGTACTTTTAACAGTAAATCCTAGCTCTATATTTGCTGTTCTTTATCAGAGAAAAGTGAACAAAATGGCATACATGAAAGGAAAACAATAACAGTAAGAAGTAATTCACCAATGATATAGACCAGGATCCCAAGAATCAGCTTGTATATTGATTGTCAATCCAGTTACATACTTCAAGTCCAATGTTTCATCACAACAACAACTTCTCTTCTCAGTCTAACTTCCTCAATAACTTAACAGAGCTTCAGAGCTTCAGAGTTTATTTACATTCAACAATGATTCGATACAACAACTATTACATCAGAAATCCAACAACCAACCCTTTACAATGTGCTCCTCAAGGAGATTTTATAAGAAAATGAGGAGGTGGAAGAGTTTCTAGGATTGAGTATCATTAATTATATACTTAATGCAATTCCTAGCCTTGAAAACCATGTAAGGCATAAGGCAGGAATGCATTGAATTATAACTCTGTTTCATTTATTCCACTTATGTTTTTTAGGCCTAGTGGACAAAAAGACCGACTTTAAGGCTTTATTTATCTTTTACAATAACTTTAATGATAGTTTAACATATATTCTTTGTTCTGAAATAACTGTTCAGCTGTCTTTAAGAAAATATCTTCTGACTGGGCAATAACTATGCCTTCTTTTGATTTATGGAAGCTGCAGGTGGCTCTTTGGTAGCTGAAGAGGATTCAATTAGCCTCTGATGTGGCAGTGGAAGCCTTTCAGACTGATATTTCTCTTTGTTTTTCCTTGAAACACCTTTAATTTGCTTTTGGTCTGTGTTTTAGGCTTAATTAGCCCTTGATCTTCATCTTCAGGTCTTTTACTCCTTTAACATTGTCTTTATCTGTAGATTAGGCCTTTGATTCTTGAATTTATGCCCTAATCCCTTTAAACTCTGGTTTAAAATCATTAAATCTTCACTTATGCTCTGATCTCATCCTTTGACACTGATACTCTTTTTTTATTCGATGTTTTACTGTGTTTTTGCTGTTTTTCAAGCACGCAGAAGGTTTACACAGGTGGAGGGGTTTGTTTTAATGAAAGACCCCTGGGATACCTTCCTGTACTGAAGGTTAGGAATCGTCATTCCTGACCTTTGTGCCATTTTTAAAATTCTGGGAAAATCCATAAATAACCTGCGCAAAACAAACAAAATTATGAAAATCCTGCGAAAAATAGGTTTAAACTGCTTTGGAGGTTTTTGGGCACGAGGGCGAATCTGAGCCATTGGATTAGAACAACCAACGGTCGAGATTAATTGGTGGGTTCATTTGGGAGGTTAGATGGTGGGAAAACACAATGGAGGTGAAATTAAATCAGGACCATTCGATCTCAGAGATCGACGGTGGAGAACTCACAATGGAGCGTTTGTGAGAATGGATAGGGGGCAAACGAATGGAGGTGAAATACAATGAGAACCGTTCGATCTCAGAGATCAACGACCAAGATTGAAAGTAAAAATAACATTGTAGAGGACAGCAGTTTGGCGGAAAACCGTTAAAGGTTTTTGCGTGAGCTCTGAGGGGGTAAATGGTTTTTCCAAAAAAAATGGGATTCCATTCATCGCGCGACACATGGATTTACAAAACCACCCATTTCGCGTTTTTTTTCGGCATTAACGTTTAGGCGTAAAAATTATGCGAAATGGATTGTCAACCGTCAGATCGGAGGACCTAGATCCGATGGTGCGGATCGCACGCGATGGTAAAAGTTGCGGGTTAAAGAGGTAAGCGGGGCCCATGATGACGTGTGGTCTTTTGTCGTGGAGCGGGCGGGTTTATTGGCTATCGGGTTTGATCTCGATCATCGGATTATTCTGATGGACGGTTAGGATTAAAAGAGGAGAGAGGATGGATCAATAGAGTAAAAGGCAAGGCGGAGGGTAAGGCAGAGATCGGGTAACCCGAGGGCCGTTGATCTGCAAAGATCAATGGTCCATATTCATTTAAACCTTTTCATTGGGGAATGGAAAAAACAAAGGAAAGTAAAGTTATGACGGGGTTTCTAAGACCTTTTAGCGCCCAATTGCGGGGCCCTAAGTCATATGAAGGTCGGGTTTTTAGAGGTAATAAGCCCTTAGGGGTTTAATAATTTTGGAAGTGCAAAAGAGTGGTTTTAGACCAAAAATAGGGATTTTTGAGACCAAATGGGGGTTTCAGTAGGTAAATGGAGGCATTTTTAAACCAAATAAAAAGGGAAATATAAGGTTTAAAAGGGGGTTTTGATGATTTGGAAGCTAAATGAAGGTTTTTTAGAGGATTTTTATGAAGGGAAAAAGAATAAAAATGGGGTTTTTAAGCAGTCTTTCTCTTGGCAAACATGAGGTTCCTTAGGATTATGAGGGAAACATCAATGAAGATTAATTCAAAGGGAAAATATTTTCATAAGACTTTAAGAACTAACAATTTGGACATGAATTGATCCTTAATGGCTAAAAGAGATTTAGCCACCATTTGATATGGCAAATTTTATAGGTGGCTAACAGTGGCTCCACATGGGGATGGCATCTTCTTGAAGGTGTCAAGAACCTCAGCTATTGATCTCTGGCTTTTCAGTAAACCAATGCCTTATCCATTGGGCAGCAACCTTTCTTTTCTTTTGCTGATCTTCTTTTGATCTAACAATCTTTGCAGCAATTTGAAACAATGGAATTCTATCAAAACAACATCTCTACCTACCCATTCCTAATGATCCTAACATTTTTTCTTCTTTCAGAGTATATTTGGATTGGAAAACTCTTTTTATCAACATTTTATTCTTTTGAAAACAAAAAACTAATCTATTTCTACTCTTATTTCTCCATGAACTCAGTTTGAACAGTTGAGTTCATAAATTCTCTACCTAACTATTATCTGTCAGGATTAGATTGTCTGACAGACCTTTATTCTCTAAATTCTAAAACAGGAAATTTAAAAACAATCAAGCCAAGATTATGCAGTTTGACTTGCTGCAGATCTATGGCATAAAAACAAGCTGCACATAGATTAAAATTTGTAGAAAATTAAAAACAAAATAGTGAAGGCTTAAGATCTGAAAATCAAAAACATTCTTCATTATTCTTCAGCTTTGATTTTGATTCTGTTTGAGCTGTTTTTCTTTCTCATCTGGTTCAAGTTTTGAGCATATTGGAACCAGTTCTTCATCAATCTCCTAGGTTCAGGATTTGAGCTTGTTTGAACCTTTGTTTTTCTATCCTAATCTACCTTACTGACAAGCCAAGATTGGACTCTTTGGATGATCTAATTCACTAACCCATCAGTAGTAAATTGAAAACTAATTAGTCATGATTAAGCTGTATGACTAACTAGAAGTGTGTTTTTAGGAGTGGCATTTGAGCTTGCACACTTTCAGACTTTGTTTCTCTTTTTTGGTATGGGGCTGTACCTTTCTTGTTTTTATTTGGCCCTCTTTTTCACTTTTTATTGTTTTTGTAGTTTTCTCCTTTTTCTTCAAAGAAAAAAATAACTAACTAAATGCTCAAAGGCTGAGCTTTATTGACATTCCTATCTAACCTAATATAACTCTTGAAATATTTACATGCTTCATATGATAGAATAGTGCGAATGTAGCCAGTTGAGTAGTGACAAAAAGGAATAGAGAAATTGGCTACTAGTTAGAGGTAACCATAGTATATATTGAATCTTAATCTTTAAAATCAAGGCTGTCACAGGAGGTGACAACGTTTTATGTCTTTGGCTCTTGAAAAAGATCCATGCTTGAGAATTTGAGCCAATTGGGACCTCCACACACTCTTCCATAGGATCAACAAAGAAAAGATGAGAATTCTCTTATTTTTGGCCCTCCACGATTGGTAGATTGTTTGCCTCTAAGATATCAACTTTGAGGACTGCACCTTCAGCATATCCCTTGAAATCATCATCATCCCTTACCTGCAAATCAACAAGCAGTGAAATTTCCTTTTTCCCTAAATCTATGCTTGCTTCTGATGTAAATTCAGGTTCTTTGGATGATAGATTGATATCAGCAATGGGAGAAGGTTTCTCTTGAAAATATGGTATATCCTCAGTAGGACAGTCTTCTATTTGTTTTTCTTCCTCAAAGACCTGCCAGTACTTTTTATGGTTTGGGACCAGGGATAATTTTAAGGATGGAAGATTATCTTGAAGTTTAAAAAATTGGCGAATCTCACTAGTCCCTAATATGCAAACTATAAAATGTTTATTGATATATTTGTAAAATTATTCAAATTTATAATGACATTATATATATTATATATATAATTTTGGCGATTTTTGACGTAAAATAATTTTATATTATAACATTTGGGCGAATCATTTTTATAAAAAAATAGAAATTGGCGAATATTTTTTTTGGAAAAACCATGGAAAATTAGCCCACTTGTGAATATTGGCCCCTAAAATTTTCCATGTTTGGGACAGCTGGTCTGAATTTTTCTTGAATTGTATATTGTTTGCTTTCCCAAGGTTTCAGACATGTACTAGCAACAAGGGCTAATCCACTGGCAAAACTGTTTTGGTCTTTAGGAACAAGGGTAAGTTGGAATTCTTTAAAATATTTTAACAAATCCATGGCATCATCCTTATAGGCTCTAAGTTTGGGATGTTTAATCATGCATTCTTCGTTCACTTGCCTAATTACTAATTCTGCATTTCCATGAACTGTTATCCTCTGGGCTCTTAATTTCTTTAATAAGTGAAACCCTAAAAGAAGTGCTTCATACTCCACTATGTTACTTGTGCATTGAAAATTCAATTTATATGAATGACCTTTAGAAATATTGTTTTCTATATTGTAAAGCCATATTCCTGCACCTGCACTGGTTTATTACATGACCCATCAAATCTCATACTCCATAGAGGACTAGTTTCAGATTTATCATTAATTTCCTTACTCTCCTCTTTGTCTTGAGTGCCATTGAGTTGTTCTATGGGATAGGCACTGGGTTGATGATTATCTCGTTCCAAAGAAGGTTTGAAGGCTGGCTTCTTGTTTAGTATTTGATCAATTTCTTCTTCTGTCAAAGGAGAGATCTCTCTTTTAGCATAAACAGAAGTACAACAAAATTATTTCTCTTGTGTTAACTGGTTTTGAGGCTGGATGTCATCTTGAGCCCCTTCTATTGAATCAGTGCTTGTGCTCGAAGGGAAACCTTGAGGATTTTCTACTATTTCTCGATCTGCTTCTGTTTTAAACAACTCCTCATGATTGTTATGATGCTCAATTTGAATACAAGGTTCATGAGTTGTTTCTTCTACATTATCAGGATGCCATTATTTTTGTGTAATCTAAAATGGATTATAATCTAGAGGGGGGTTTCTTATATGTGCTAGTTCTCCTTCCACATCAGATTCTACGTTTTCTAAGTGGTTACTAGTTTCCTCAAAGCACTGCTCACTATAAGTATTTGCAATTCGGTCATGAAGTTCTCTTAATATCATAGTACAAGAATTAGGTAGGCAATCAAGAGTTTCTTGACCACCTCCCTCATCATCTACCATAAATTCTTGATCATCATACATGTCTTGCTCATTGTCTAGGTCTTGTAGGGGTTGAGTTTGTTCTTGATCTGAAAAAAGCATGGGCTGCTCTAGATCATCAATATTTAAATTAGCCTCATACATTTCTATTCTCTTTCCAAGCATGTACATCATCTTTTCCATCATGATTAGTAGTTTTTCTTCATTGTTTTCTCTATAATCTTGCTCATCACACATGTATTGTTCCTCATACATGTCTTGTTCATCATACATGTCTTGTAGTGTTTGAACTTGTGTTTGCTCACGGAAAGGCATAGGTTGATCTGGATCACCAATATTTAAATTAGCCTCATACCTTTCTATTCTCTTTCCAAGCCTGTACATCATTTTTTCCATCATGACCATTAGTTTGGCTTCTAGGTCTATGTCTAAATCCATGTTTGTAAATTAGAAAAGAGGTCACTGTATCTTGTCAACCAGTTCAAAGTCTTCTACCAGTGGAGTCATTTGGTCTTTTAAGAGTTGTGGAGTCGCCAGGTAGATGATTTAAATTTTTCTGTCCACCAACAGTATGATTTGGTTTTCTCAATGCATTCCCAAAGGGATTTACAAATACTGGAGGGATATTAGGCCTACTGGAGGCCAGTGGAGTCACCAGGTGGAAATTTTTAGCTCTTTTGGAGGTAAAATGTTTTATGGTCCACCACCATATACCAATCTAAAATGTTTTTGGGTTTTCTGAGTTTTCTCAGTCCTATAGGTTATGAGAGTGTCCTAAATCTATTTCAACACTTAGCTACGATGATGGGACAAAAAGAGTTTACTCTTATGGCTTAGCTAGCCGATTCCTTCAAGGTTTGATAAGACTCTATTAGAATCCTAAGGGTTACTTAGTTTTTCACTGATTCAAATAAGTCCTATCATGATCACCATTTTATTTGGTAGTGCTTGAAGAGAGCTACTTATACTGTACTGAACAATGAGTGTTTTGTTTTAAGGATTCTACTCAGAATTCCCCAGCGGAGTTGCCAGAAATTTTAGGTCCCTATAATTTAGTAGAGTGGCAAGAATGAATGCTACAGAGACTACATCAAAAACCACTTTGGGATTCTAGGATTCAGCCCTCCTGAATCTAGAGAGGGATCTCTCTATAAGTGGAAAGATTGATTTATCTTTTAAGGCTTTAGTATGATATTAGGCTAGTTATTAAGAACAAGGGTTTTTTTTTTGTTTGGTTGGTCGGGTATGATCTTTAATTGGATGGAATATCACAAAATGAAAGAGTTCAAAAGGTGAATATGCAAGTGTATTGAGAAGTTTTCAGCTAATAATATTAGTGTGAGGCAGCTTTAATCCATTGGGCAATGGAGTCACAAAAGGTTTTAATTGTACAACAAATTCAAGAGTGGTCCAAGGGGAAAGTCATCTATATCAAAAGATATTTTAGATTGAATGATGGAATGGAACATTAAAAGTGTTGAGAAAGTGGAAAAAGCCAATAATTTCAACAAGGATTTATCAACTTTCCATACAAGAAAAGCCTTTTTAAGTAACTGTTTAAAACCAACCAAAGGACAGGGCTAACCATAGACCTCTTTGGACAAGCTTGTATTAAAGTTAACTTATCAGACAGCAATCCAATAATCTCACTAGAATACTTTCAGAAGGGATGAAAAAAGATAAGGAAACAAAGTGCAGCTTAAGATCAGGTCAGATATCATTAAAATCTAGACTTGCTTTCAGCATACTCTTAGGGAAACTTTCAAAACAACCTTTGGAGAAAGAACTAGAAAGCAGGGCAAACCATAAAATTTCCTAGTCCAACTCTACTTAGCATGTAATGAAAATATCATTCAATAACTTCCTTTCAAGCTTAGCACTTCAAAACATGGACTAACAAACGTTCCTTGACAATGTATATACTTAAATTAAGTCATTCTTAAATACACAATTTGGAGGAAAACATAAAGATAAAGCTTATCAGTGAGAGTAGGGTACTTTTAACAGTAAATCCTAGCTCTATATTTGCTGTTCTTTATCAGAGAAATTTGAACAAAATGGCATACATGAAAGGAAAACAATAACAGTATGAAGTACTTAACCAATGATATAGACCAGGATCCCAAGAATCAGCTTGTATATTGATTGTCAATCTAGTTACATACTTCAAGTCCAATGTTTCATCACAACAACAACTTCTCTTCTCAGCCTAATTTCCTCAATAACTTAACAGAGCTTCAGAGCTTTAGAGTTTATTTACATTCAACAATGATTCGATACATCAACTATTACATCAGAAATCAAACAACCAACCCTTTACAATGTGATCCTCAAGGATATTTTATAAGAAAATGAGGAGGTGGAAGAGTTTCTAGGGTTGAGTATCATTAATTCTATACTTAATGCAATTCCTAGCCTTGAAAACCATGCAAGGCATAAGGCAGGAATGCATTGAATTATAACTCTGTTTCATTTATTCCACTTATTTTTTTTAGGCCTAGTGGACAAAAAGACTGACTTTAAGGCTTTCTTTATCTTTTACAATAACTTTACTGACAGTTTAAAATATATTCTTTGTTCTAAAATAACTTTTCAGCTGTCTTTAAGCAAATATCTTCTGACTGGGAAATAACTATGCCTTCTTTTGATTTATGGAAGCTGCAGGTGGCTCTTTGGTAGCTGAAGAGGATTCAATTAGCCTCTGATGTGGCAGTGGAAGCCTTCGATCGATATTTCTTTGCTTTTCCTGAAGTTCACCTTTAATTTGCTTGGTCACAATTTGTATTTAATTAGCCTCTGATCTTCATCTTCGATCTTTCTACTTAACATTGTCTTTATCCGTAGACAGGGCTCTGATTTTGAATTTATGTCTTCTAATCCATTTAAACTTCCGGGTTTAAACAGCAATCTGTTGAATATGCTTGACTTCATCCTTTGACACCGATACTTTACTATTCCGATGTTTCATCGTGTTTCTGTTTTGTAGGCGCGTTATAAGGTTTAAACAGTGGAGGAGTTTGTTTTAATGAAAGACTTCTTTGACCTTTCTGTACTCTAAGGTTAGGACCGCCATTCCCGACCTCTGCGCCATTTTTAAAACTTGGGAAAATCCAAATAACCTGCATAAAACAAACAAACTAGAAATCCCGCTAAAAATAGGTTTAAAATGTTTTGGAGGCTTTGGTAAAGCAGGGCTTAACTGAGTCGCTGGACTGTAACAAACAATGGTCGCAGCATGACCTGCAGGTTCAATTGCATCAATTGGGATAAATAGATGGTGGAAAATGCAATGGAGGATGCAATTAAATTAAATCGCTCGACGATTCATGGAGAACTCACAATGAAAAGCTGGTGAGAATGGGATAAGCAACCACTGAGGTGAAATACAATGAGAATCGTCTTCGAGCACGAGATCAATGGCCAAGATTGAAAGTAAAAATAACATTATGGAGGAAAGGCTAGAGAAAACCATTAATGGTTTTCAATGCTGCCTGAGGGTAAATTGATTTTCCAAAAAAACGTGATTCCATTCATCGTATATCACGGGGATTATTAAAACTACCCATTTCAAGGTTAAGCAGTTTAGGCGAAATTATGCTAAATGGATTGTCAAATGTTGGATCAAAGGACTCAGATCCGATTTGGCGACTACATGACGGTGCCGGTTAAAGAGGTAAGCGGGGCCCATGATGACGTGTGATATTTTGTCATGGAGAGGGTGGGTTTATTGGCTATCGGGTTTGATCTCGATCGTCAGATTATTCTGATAGACGGTCAGGATTAAAAGAGGAGAGTGGATGGATGAATAGAGTAAAAGGCAAGGCGGAGGGTAAGGCGAAGATCGGGTAACCCGAGGGCCGTTGATCTACAAAGATCAATGGTCCATATTCATTTAAACCTTTTCGTTGGGGAATGGAAAAAAAAAAGGAAAGTAAGGTTATGACGAGGTTTCTAAGACCTTTTAGCACCCGATTGCGAGGCCCTAAGTCATATGAAGGTCGAGTTTTTAGAGGTAATAAGCCCTCAGGGGCTTAATAATTTCGGAAGTGTAAAAGGGTGGTTTTAGACCAAAAATATGGATTTTTGAGACCAAATGGGGGTTTCGGTAGGTAAACGGAGGCATTTTAAAACCAAATAAAAAGGGAAATATAAGGTTTAAAGGGGGGTTTGATGATTTGGAAGCCAAATGAAGGTTTTTTAGAGGATTTTTATGAAGGGAACAAGAATAAAAATGGGGTTTTTAAGCAGTCTTTCTCTTGGAAAACAGGAGGTTCCTTAGGATTATGAGGGAAACAACAGTGAAGATTAATTCAAAGGGAAAAGATTTTCATAAGACTTTAAAAACTAACAATTTGGACATGAATTGTCTCTTAAAGGCTAAAAGAGATTTAGCCACCATTTGATATGGAAAATTTTATAGGTGGCTAACAGAAGGTAAGTCAGGAGAGAACCCATCTAATCACGTTTTGACTAATAACCTCTGGTGCGCATCCAATTCACTAGTCGATGATTCGATTCGATTACATCTTTTTCAGAGAACTCTCATTGGTCTAGCTGCCAAATGGTACATTGAGTTACCATGCGGATTTTTTAATAATATTAATGTGCTAGCTATTGCTTTCTTAACCCATTTTCAGTTGCCTGTCAGATACAACAATGGCACATAATTGCTGACTTCATTAAAAAAATCTACGTTTACGTACATATCTGATCACATTCATGAGTGGAGACGTAGAAGGCGTTTAGTGAAAGTCTTTATTCCGGATCAGATTTTGGCTGAATGGTTTATTAAATCGTTATTGCCCAAAATTACTGAAGATGTGGCCAAAGGAGGCGTTGTTACTGAAGAGCAAGTCATTGCTCAGGCTCAGTACCTTGACCTTGTATATAATCAGTCAGGTACTCTGTATGATAAAATCCCCGATTTACCAAGACTTGGTCAATTAATTGCAACTCCTTCTAGCTCTCATGCCGCTGATGGTGTAATTGGTTTTGTTAGTACTGGTAAAAGTAAGAAGAAGTCTTCCAAGACTACTTCTCCTATTATCACTTTACCCGATTCACCCAAAGGAGATTCTTCCCTAGAAACTTCCACCGATATTCATGTTGTAGAGACATCTACAACCAAATCTAAAACTGGTGGTAAGAAGAAAGGCAAGAATAAAAGAAAAAATCTTCAAAAGATAAAAACGATTCAACTGAACCTACTGATGAAAAACGCAAACCTCGATATCCTTGTCTCATCTATGATCAAGATCATTTTACAAAAGAGTGCCCACATAGAGCCGAGGTATCAAAATTTGTTAAGGGTTTGCCTATACCTGCTATCTTGAAGGATCCCTTTCCCTCTCAAGATAGTAACATGGTTGGATCTTTCTCAAATATGGTTGAGGATATCTTGATGGTTGCGACGCGATCGCAAGATTATGGTAGTAAAAATACTGGTAAAGAAGCAGAAACATCCAATCCTGCATCGACTACATCTCCCTCAGTTTCTGATCCGTTACAGATCGAGAAACAAAACCCTGACTTAGTGATTAAACCGCCTGAATATCCTACAATGAGTAAAATGAAGGATTAGAATCATTTTGAAACAAAAATTTTGGGTAATTTAGGAGGAAAATTTGTTTTTAAATTCGTTACGGCGCCCCCACACTTTACACTCAGGGACAGTGCGTAGCTTCGCACAGGCTTTGTGTTAAAAGTGCGGGGCCCCGACATTTTCCTTTGTGAGAAAATGTCGGGGTCCGCAGGTACCTAGTGTCCTGCCTGTGGAACCCCGAGGGCGAATTTTTGAACCTATTTTCCTCCCAAAAATGAAATTTTGACCCTAATTTAAAAAATTGAACAGATGAGAAGCAAGAGAAAGAGGTTGTGGATTACCTGGAGCAGACGATTTTCGATTCCAACGGTCGTTTTGTCCAGAATCTTCTTTGAAGCGTTTTTTGCCAAAAGCTCTAAAATCTTCACTCCAAACTCAAATGGTAAAATGAACTTGAAAAACTCCTTTTTATAAGTTTTTTCGAATAAATGAAATTTAAATTTGTTTATTTTTCACTTTAAAAAGATGGTTTTTCGAAATATTTTTATTATTGAAACAAGTATGTTTAATTTTTCGAGTTTTTGTGCAAAATACCAGATTTTTCAGGTGAAATGATCCTTTTTGATGAAGAGTATACTTTTATCACTTTTTCGGGATCTTTAAAATTTACGAAAAAGCGAAACCATGGAGTCCTCTTTTAAGCCCTTTTCAGACTCTCTAAAAATGAAAAGATTGCCGAGTACTTGACCAATTGAACTTGTTAGAGTAAATGAACGGTCATCCCTTCAGTATAAGTTTACCCCTTTTCCGAACTGAAATGTAATATTTACGAAAAAGGTATACGTTGACTAATCATGGTCAGTAGAGTTCTCTCTTGCATTATTTTATTCTTTTTCGGGCCTGAGAGACTAAATTTACGAAAAAGTACACCCATGGATTTTTCTTAAGTTTTTTCTTCTGACTCCCTAAAAATGAAAAACACTGAGTTTCTTCTATACTGGACTCGTTAAAATTTAACAGTAATGGACCTGTCGATTACAAACAGGAACGGACCACTCCTTCTTAGGGTTCAATTTTAAACTAAGTTGGACTCATCCGAAGGATGAGATTATAAACAAGCAAATGTTATCCTCCTCAAGCTTGTCAAAAATAAAGAGGTGCATCCCAAAAATAGTGCGGGAAAAGAGAGAAAACAGATTCATTTGTTACACTTTTATTTGTAAAAGCATTACACCACTCTTGAACACGACACTTTTTTTCACACTTCTACCTGGGTTGGGAAATCCTTTGCCTATCAGTTAATCAAACCACATTGAAGGTCTTCAGGCAGTTTCTGGGTATTAGCTTAGGGAAACTGTCACCAAACCATCTGCAGTGTCGTTATGTGTTCAAGAGGACAGTAAAACAAACCATTCATCTGCAAACATTTGTCTCCATTCGCGTTGACCATCCCTGAGTCAGTCCTTGCAAAAAAATTTCTTCAAAACTTGATCTATGGTTTCGTGTCGTGAGCTTGCTTACGACGGGTCACTTTCTATCGACGACAACTCATCATCTAGGAATTTGATCTAGAATTCGTCAGTACCTTGGAATCTGCATGCCTTAATGGCAGGTTTCTCGCCTTCGACGACAGGTTGCATCATTGAACTTCGATCGAACGATTCCGTGAAATGTTCGACTTCAGATCACTTATTCACATTTCATGGATTGTACTGAGTACTTTGAGAGCCATTGTCATTATTGGTGGTTTCTCTCATACTTGTTAACAATTCACATCATTGACTGGTAATCAAGTGGTTTCTACCATGTTTGACTTCAACACATTTAATCGCATGGATAGAATCGTACTAGTTCGGGAACCAGAAATCAAGACCCCGGATCTAGTTTCCACCATCCAGGCTGCGAGGAGTTTTATTATTCATTATGCAGTAGATGATTCATTATAGATGGCTGCGTCCATGCGGTGTCTACAATATTGATGTAATATTAAAATCATTTCTGTATCAGAACAAGTTTAGTTAGTTTTAATCTGAGTATGGGAATGCCTACCTCAGCGATGATATATATATGTTTTGCATTGAATGTTTTTACAGGGTTCCGACTGGGGTGTCCACAGGCTAATCCTTGAAATAATAAAGCACATCACTCTTCAAATACTCTCAGAATTCGCACTTTAGGGGGCAATTTGTTACACTGAAATTTGTCACCATGACATTTTAGTACTCCCTTATAAGTCTTCAATATCAAAGTTCCTAAAGTCAAACCTTAAAATTGAGAGAAAAGCTCATAAAAGTCTTGAAAACCCTTGTACTGCACTTTCTCTTAACATTTCCTGTGGTGCCGCACTTTATTGCTCTAAGTCATGTGGAGCTAAAATCACTTTCTGTTTATTAAAAGTGCAGACCCTTGTAAAAGGATTTAAAAGGCGCAAGTAAAATCTAGAAGCTCAGTTTGAGTCATTTTTGGAAGCTTCTAGAAACATTCATGTGGTGGAAAGTCTGCTCCTTTCAGGTTCATGCATCCCATCCATTAAGGAGATAACCCCTTGATGTAAGGAGCTAATCCCTTGGAAGGAGGATCCTATCCCTTCTTGTTTGGAGCTGTAACCTCCTCTCTTTCACTATAAAAAGAGGCACAGAGCAGCCTCAAAGGGTTACAATGGATGAGTTCAAGCTTTAGTGTTGTTGGAGGTGAAATACTGTTGAAACTCAGACCCTTTTAGTTGAGATTTTATGTGGGAAAGATTACATACCTGTATGTATCTCGGTTGGAAGAGTTAAAGGCTTGTCAGAGTAAACGAAACGCCTGTTCCGGACCCAAGGAAGGCCTGTATGACATCAAGGCGGACACGGTTGTAAGGCTGTTCTTATTTAAGTTAATACGAATAAATATTGTTTTCTCAATGGGCTATTTAATTGATTATCTCATTTCATGAATTCCTTAATCATCTTGATAGATGTTTGATTCATAAATTGATTTATTATACAGGTGCTTTTGATCTTTTCTTGTGTTGGTGACTGCAGATCCTTGACGACGAATTTCTTCAAGCCACTGGAAAGAAGATCAACGCTGGACTACAAGTAGGTTTCTAAACCTTGTTATAATTAATTCCATGTCAAAAAATATCTAGAGAAAATGGTTTTTATTTGTCCGTTTGTTGCTAGCTGTTCGTAGGACACTTGGGAGGTCTGTCTTGTCCGCAAGAACAACTTATCCGTCCAACAGGCATCACGGAGCAACAAAGAGTATGGGTGCATAGTGATGATGAAAAATTCATGTCATTCACTATGTCTTCATCACATATCTTAAATGATGAGAGCATGAGTAAGCAGCAAAGACATTTGTTGCTGGGGTTGTTCTTCGGAGAGCAAGGGCAGAGTTGCTCTCATTTCTTGTATGATGTTGCAGGAGTAGGAGATGGCACTATCATGGTGCAAAGGGGATACTCCTTGACCTTTGATGATCAGGAATTACTTCCACCTTGGGAGAGATTCCATACACTACTACATTTGGTGGAAATTCCGACAATTGGTTCCGATGTTTTTGACCAAATGTCGGAAATTTCCCCAAATTTTTTCCATCTCGCCCGAAACCGTCGCTATACCGATGTTTATAGAAAAGTGTCGCAATACCGACACTTAGACAAAGTGTCGCAATTGCGACGTTTGGAGGAAGACATCGCAATTGCGACACTATGGCCCAAAGCATCGCTATCGCGACGGCGGCCTCCAAACGTCGCAAGTACGACACAACGTCTAAGTGTCGCAATTGCGACGTTTGGAGGCAGTCGTCGCAGTAGCGACGCTTTTTTCGCCGTTGGTACAATGACACTTATATGCGCGCTACATAAAAATACGAAACTTATATGCACGCTACATAAAAATACGAAACTTATATGCGCGCTACATAAAAATGATTTTATTGTTTCGTATCTGTCGCAATAGCTACATTAACGTCTCATATCACGCGCGCATTCACCCTGTGCCCTTGCAGAACAACATTCGCCCTCAGCATTCGCCCTCAACTCTTGCATAACAGCATTTGTCCTCAGCATTCGCCCTCAGCGTTCGCCCTCAGCTCTTGCAGAACAGCATTCGCCCTCAGCTCTTGCAAAATGGTAAGTTCTTATTGCAGGCCCTTCCTCCTATAGTAGGGTTGACTCTATTTGGGTTTTTTTGGTCAATTCCATTGGATTGTGTTAGGTTGTAGGGTTCTCTCTAGATTTCAAGAATCAAGATTCAATACCCTCTATTATCTTCATCACCCAATACAAGATTTAAATTTTTCCCAAATAAACGCTTATTAATTTGGCAGCCATTATTTCTCCCTGCTTTAAAAACCCTACATTTAAATGAAAACAAGCATTGCATTTCAACTACAAAAAAAATATTAGTGTTCAAATGTACATGTGTGCTACATTAACGTCTGATATCACGTGCGCATTCACCCTACGCTCTTGCAGAACAACATTCGCCCTCAGCATTCGCCCTCAGCTCTTGCAGAACAACATTCGCCCTCAGTATTCACCCTGAGCTCTTGCAAAATAGCATTCGCCCTCAGCATTCGCCCTAAGCTCTTGCAGAACAACATTCTCCCTCAACTCTTGTAGAACAGAATTCCCCCTACATTCGCCCTCAGCTCTTGCAGAACAGAATTCGCCCTCAGCTCTTGCAAAATGGTAAGTTCTTACTGCAGGCCCTTTCTCCTATAGTAGGGTTGACTCTATTTGGGTTTTTTTGGTCAATTCCATTGGATTGTGTTAGGCTGTAGGGTTCTCTCTAGATGTCAAGAATCAAGATTAAATACCCTCTATTATCTTCATCACCCAATACAAGATTTAATTTTTTCCCAAAGAAACGCTTATTAATTTGGCAGCCATTATTTCTCCCTGCTTTAAAAACCCCACATTTAAATGAAAACAAGCATTGCATTTCAACTACAAAAATCTTTTAGTGTTCAAATGTACATGTGTGCATCACTTGTGTAGGGTATTCCTTTTCCACTTTCACATTATCCAAGAATGTGTGCAGTATAGTTCATATTTTTTGTGATTTAGATTGCCTTGAAAAAGGAAAGGTAAATTATTTCCCATGGAAAAAGAAGGTTTTCCATTTTTATAGTTGTTTGGACTTACATGGAAAAATTTATGGTATGCCTTTCATATTATGTAGTTTAAATTTGAATTAACAGATTATTCTACATGAAAATATAATTACCTATGTGATGTCCTTCATCACTAATTAAAATTATAGGGTTCCAATTTCCTAGACTCTAACTCATCTGATGCTAAATTCTAGGTTCTCATTGGTGGATCACTCTTCCATTGATTTCCTTTCCCTCTGGATCTTGTCATACTTTAAAAGTCATCAATGATACATATATTATTTCAGGTATCCCAAAAGGCTTTATATTAGAACATATTGTGAAGTTTTTTTGACACTTGAGGATTCTTTTTAGAACTGCAACGCGGTCTATGCTATTGAGTTATATACCAAGCAACTTGTCCTTCATAACCACACTATGAGGTAGGTTAAACCAGTTTGAACTTGTTGGGACATAGCATATGAAGTTGTGTGATGAGTCCATATCACAGGTATATTATGGTGACAAAAGTGAAGACACGTAATGATAGTTATTATGTTAACATTACTAGAAACATTTTCGAAATTATCCATGCTATCAATATGTCAAAATTCCAGGCATTAGGTGTCAATACTCGTAGCTAATAGATAATAATAATAATATAAAAAAATCACAACTTTATTCTTGAAATATGATTGTTACACATTGGTAACCTAGTTCATGAGTTATTATCACCCAAAGATTGCAAAACAAACTTAAAATATAAATTAAACCAACATGAGAATCCAACTAAGGTTTTCTCGACAAAATCATGCCATAACCTGGCATTTTGAAACCCAAATTTGAATCCATCATAAGTAATACAATGCAAACTCAGATGGATTTTCAATGCATGTTTGCATGCTACACTTATTCTCTGTCTAGATATCATTTTTTAAATGGAACCATTAGTCAAGCCCAGACACAAAGTATTGAATCAAAATTGTAGTTTATAACTTCTTGTATTGGTTCATCAATCTTGAAATTCAGACATTGCATGTCTTCATTGCTTCATGTTTGAATAATTTGCATCATATCGTACAATAGGAAATTATGAATTATGATTATTATTACTTTATGGATATGTTAAGTTACTTTTAAGTTTGCATGGTTTAGTGTGAAATTATTCTAGTGTGCCCCTAGGCCCAGGTGAAGGAATGCCAAGGACTGAGAACCCTAGTTTTTAAATGGTATTGTTTCTTATACCCAAAAATCCCTCAACATCACTTCTTATTAGTTCTTAACAATACTGTTGTAAACAATTTGAGAATTGATATAGCAAAATCTCGCACTTCTCAAGATAAAGTCCTAAAGCTAAAGTGTGATACCATGTGTAATTCAATAGCCCCATTGTCACCTCACCAACCTCTTTTCACTTCGGGCTAGCTCTCCTCCAACTCAAGGGGGTTCTCCCTAGTAGATGTTAGGGATCTAATGGCCCAACCAAACCAAGTCAAGAGCCCCCTAACTCTCTATGTTTACTACTATCAATCAAAATATTGAACAATAGGGTCAGACATGCATCCTAAAGATAAAATTGCCAGGGTATTTTTGGGTAATTTTAAAGGGAAAGTCCACAAACACATATAATCAAGGAATTATAACATGATTTCAAACATTAAATATCAAAAAAATTGTTTAAAGGATATTGAAAGGAAAAAGGTGATGGAAGATAGAAAGTGCCTTACTTAAATGCTCTAAGGATTTTTCAATAGTTGCTCCAAAAGCTTCACTTCAAGGCCCTTCAAGATCGTCTCCAACAATGCTATACCATAAACTTCAACAATGTTGCTCCAAAAATGTCCTCAAGGTCTTCACAACAAGTTTACTAGAAGTTGCTCCAACAATATATTCAATAAGGTCTTCATTGTCAACTCATCTCTTGTTTGGGTGCCTTAATGTGCAATGACATGTTTCCAGGACTGAATTCAATGCAAGGCGTATTTGAAACTCTAACTCTGTCTTCCGGTGTCTTATTAGAAATTATTTTAGTTTTCATTTTGTGTTTTCAAGTTAGATATTGTTTTCAAGTTTTTACATTTATAATTTTATTTCAATGTGGCAGACTGATCAGAGCAGTGCAGGAACAACCCCGAGATGGGATGTTCGCAGAAAGAGGCCAGCGGAAGAACATGTAAAGTGCCAGCATTGCTCTATCTTCAGGTATTTTATTTATTTACATAATTGAAATAATATTAATTTTGTTCAAATATGCAGACACCTAGCCATGGTACGCCTGATGATTCCCTCTTTGAGGAAGAGCTTTCTTCATCCCTATCTCCAGTGTTCTTGTTGCAAAAAAAGGCACGAGATGCAAGGTCGAAATTTAATACTTTGATAGACGCGCCTAAAACACCTGAAACAAAAGAGAGGATAAAACATCTTATGAGCCAGCTAGAAAGATATCAAGTAATAATAAAAAGTCAAAAGGATATTTTTTTTGTTCTGCATGAGATGAATTGTGATAGTTTGATTTTTAATTTTTACATTGACTAAACTAACAAAAAGTTCTTTTGTATGTAG
The DNA here is from genome assembly GCA_034641835.2 of Pinus albicaulis. NCBI lineage: Eukaryota > Viridiplantae > Streptophyta > Pinopsida > Pinales > Pinaceae > Pinus > Pinus albicaulis. The sequence continues at coordinate 760,793,807 of CM076577.1, forward strand.
TGTTTTCTGGCACTTGCTGAACCCGGTGTTGGTGGTAGTGGGACACAAGGGCAAGAGATTTCCCAACAACCCTCTCATACACCTTCTACTCCTTTAGGTACCAGCCAAGAAACACACCCTGCCCAAGCAGACACCCAGCCAACCGCTGAACGTGTTGGCAATGATGAGGCTGATATGGCCAACTACATTATTGCATTTCCTGGAGCTACACGTGTCAGCTCCACAGGGACCATTAATGGCACGTTGTTGGTGAACGATGAGGGTGTCCCTATAAAGCATGTACAACTCCCAGGTAAATTTTAATATTTTAACTATTTCATGTAATTTATCTAAAACATATTTATCATGATTTTTATTTTTAAATTAATGATAATATCTTCTTCTTCTTCTTCTTCTTCTTATTTTTTTTTCTGTGTAGGAAACAATGAGTTCTACAGGTTTCTGGAGAGCCATGCATTGGTAATTTTTGGCCCAACCATATGCACAGGGCGGAATTCCCAGAATTCCAACCTGAAAAAAGAACTTCTAGATTATCTAGAAGCCCTTTTTGGGGTCGGCACATTTGACAGAACAGCGGTGGCTCGGTTAGTCGACTAGTCGACAAATATTTGAAATATACCAGGGACACCTATAGGACGCAATTGCAATTTAACCCTAGATATGAGCGTCCTCTCGCAGTTCCAGAGAGTGATTGGAGAGCACTCATCCATGACGGAAAAGAGAAAAGGGCAAAGAAAGAAGGAAAAATGCCAATTGGACCCGTAAGGTAAATTACAACTTTAATTCAATAGCTTTAATTTTCTCTATGTCTAAAATAAAAGTGTGCTACGTCATATCTGACTTCAATTTTTTTGATGCTAGGTTGCCTGACACCTCAAAGGCAACCAAAGCTAGGATTGCGAAAAAGGGCCATCACAAGCTAGGCCAGGGCGGCTACTTGAAATTAGCTGCAAGAATTGTAATTAAGTAGCTAAACATCTTATAATTAATTGTATCGCCTTCCAACATTTTTGTAATCCTCTCAAATATGATTAAAAATACACAATCATATGTAATGTAGGGTGATGACTTCGGAACAGAAACTATAGAGGAAGATAAAAATATCGCTTTCCATTTCAGCTATCAAGCTGTAGTTGAACGTCGCAGAAACTTGGGGCAGGTCCCAAGATCCAGAATGCCTGATAAGGTAAAACATTAACCTTTCAATATGTTTGTTTTCGTCCATAAATTTAATGTCTAACAACTTTGTTTAAATCATGGGATCAGCACTACCGACGAGGCAAATAATTTTAGAGCCAGATGTAGATGATCCTCACGTGCAACTTGATCATTGTAGTGGGGACCAGGCCGACAATGCTACTATCAGTGAGGGCCGTGATGGTAATTAATTTCCACTTATAATTTTTTCTAATTATACCTTGATGGTTGTCCTTATAACATTTTTTTTTTAAATGACAGAGAATGTTTCCCTTGAGGATCTTACCACCAGAGAGGAAGAGGGAGACAGGGAAACAGTACCAACGGCGACAACTGGTGCACCAGGTAAATAATCTCATTGCAATTTTTTTTATTAATATTACCGAACTAGTTCAATGATATTTAAAAACTGACAATTAAAATTTAATATTATCTGTTTTTGTAGGCGATGCCCCGTCACTGGATGAGACCGGACATCGTGACTACACAACTAGGTCAGCGGCGACAACTGGTGCACCAGGTAAATAATCTCATTGCAATTTTTTTTATTAATATTACCGAACTATTTCAATGATATTTAAAAACTGACAATTAAAATTTAATATTATATGTTTTTGTAGGCGATGCCCCGTCACTGGATGAGACCAGACATCGTGACTACGCAACTAGGTCAACGACGATAATTGGTGCACCAGGTAAATAATCTCATTGCAATTTTTTTTATTAATATTACCAAACTAGTTCAATGATATTTAAAAACTGACAATTAAAATTTAATATTATTTGTTTTTGTAGGTGATGCCCCGTCACTGGATGAGACCAGACATCGTGACTACGCAACTAGGTCAGCGGCGACAACTGGTGCACCAGGTAAATAATCTCATTGCAATTTTTTATTAATATTACCGAACTAGTTCAATGATATTTAAAAACTGACAATTAAAATTTAATATTATCTGTTTTTGTAGGCGATGCCCTGTCACTGGATGAGACCAGACATCGTGACTACGCAACTAGGTCAGCAGTGCGGGTCGAAAGGCACGAAATAGGAGCAGAGCATGATGATATTGATTATGTAATTATGAGCTTTATAAATAGGAAGAAGAAAAAGAAAATTCGATAATGTAAAATATTGTATTATTATAAGGCAAACGGTACCATACTTGGAACGTTTTTTGCGTTATATAAAAAACTTATTTATCATACTATTTTTATGTCAAGCATTAATTGCAATGTTTCCTTGCGTACTTTTTGTTGAATTGTTTTTTTTATTATTTATTGAATATTTTTTTTTATGCTCATGAAAGTAAAAAATGAAATATAGATTGGGTATTGGGGAATTGAGAGTGATGTGAAGGGGGGGGGGAGGGGCCATAAGAGCTTCCACCTTCACGTGGTTGGCCCTGTTTAGTAGAGAATAATTTATTGGAGCGATTTAATCTTGGAGCAAACCTCCCTCGATCCAGCGTAGCAACAAAAAAGTCACTGTTGACTTAGTTGCTACTCTTTCAGATCGTGGGAGGCTTGTTCCAAGTTCATGCGACTCCAATAAATTGTTCTTGAAACAAAGAGGAGCTTATTTAGGTATGTTTTGAAATTTTCAAAATATGTTCTAACATTATCATAAGAATGCATCTTAGAGTAAAAAATACTACATCAATTACTTGTATTTATTGTACAGATAATGATGGATTTTGATTGACTTGGCAGTGCAGGTACAAATCCTCTTGCATCATGAGCAATAAAACTTGTCAACCAGGGTCATGTCCAAGATATTTTTGCTTGTGCGCTTGACTAGGTTCGTAATGTCACATTTTGTAAGTTTCTTTACAGTTCATAATTCAATATTAAGCTTGTTCATGATTATTATCTAGGTTTTTTGTATGTGTTTTTTCATTTATTTGATTGTAAGCAACTCTGCATGTTTCCTGTTGTTCACTATGATTTCTCCCATTATCACTCCCAGGATGAATCCGACTTTATTGTTACATAGTTTACTTTATTGTTACTATGATTTCTCCATTTATGATTTCATAGGTTACATCATGTAAAGTTGTCAATCTTAGGTTGGTGATGAGCTTTAGTTCTCCAGATTTGGGGCTTTTCTAATATTTTCTCCCTCATGTAATTCCTGCATCACCTCGTTGTTCGAGCATGCCAATTATCTACCACTTGTACCAATTGGCACATGTCAATATCTGAGTGGTGCCACATTTCACCTATTTTCAGTGAGAGTTTAGGGTTTCTCTAACATAGCTTCAGAAATCCGATTCAGTGCCTGCTTGAATATTGTCACATAATACTCATGGTTTGGATTGATGAGCATGTTCCGAATGGTTGGTTGATTCATAAGAACCACCCATATAGTCATCTTGAGATATTTCAGAAGTTTTCTCGGGTTTCCTTTTTCACCGTTTCTAGTGGGTGGGATGGTGTGGGGTGATCCATCAACACTGGTGCTCTTGTAGTAGGGAATTTGTTTTTGGGGATATAAAGGAGCATTTGATGTAGATATCCCATTGGATGCATTCATAGATGGACACGAGAGGTCAAGAATTTAAATTAAAAATATGCAACCTCTAGCATGGCAACCTGAAGGCCGCGAGAGACACTGGTTAAAGATTGTTTTGTGCTGGCCTTAATATAGTCGTGATTTCTTTTTATTATCTTAATGCAAATATATAGTCCGGTCTCATTAAAATGAGGATTGTGGTTGTATTTCTCTTTGGTTTTTTCTCTCTTAATGCTCCAGAAGTTGCCAAAAGTTGCGATAGTTGTTTAGTTTGCCTGTTACAACTTAAAAGTGGTTTTTAGCAATGGGAGTCATGTTTTTAAGGTTCATACTAATATGAAGATCTTGTAATTCTATATTCATCATAAGAGAAGATGGCCTCTGCTTTGGGCAGTATGACAACAATTGCCACATCTACCTCACTGGGTAACAATGGAAAGGGGAAGAAGTTGGGTGCAATGTTTGATAATTATGGCAGACAATTGTCTTCTCTTTCAGTTTTTTCACCCATTTCCTTTAATCGCTCAAGCAGAAGAGGGACTCTGAGATTACGCGACGAAGAGAAGGTAGTTAATACAAGAGCTATGGAAAAGGAGTTGTACTTCAACAAGGATGGCTCAGTGACAAAAAAATTGCAGGTCAGAGAAAAAATTGTGTTTAAAGGAAGGTCACCTACACGTGAAACTTCACTGCGGTGGATCTTTCCTTGTCCACTTATATTCGATTTTAATGTGTTATTTTAATTTTTCATGGAGGGTTGTTTTGGCATATGGTCCGGCATTCAATTGCACACTTACTGAAAGCATTGTCAATTTGTCTTGCAGGCGGTGTGAACAAACTTGCTGATCTTGTTGGAGTCACCCTTGGGGCGAAGGGCAAAATGTTGTCTTGGAGAGAAAGCATGGTTCTCCAAAAATAGTTAATGATGGTGTGACAGTAGCTAAGGAGGTAATTTGTAGATGTGTGCTCTGGTTTTCTTTTTAACGTTGTATTAGTTCCCCCTCTTAAATGTCTTAGATTTAGTAGGCATAATTTGAAAACTCAAAGGTGAAAGGAAACATATTTGTTACCCAGTGGTCTACTTGGCCTATGGACTAGCCACATTAGAGTAATGCATAAATATTTTCACAACAATAAAAGGAAATGGTTATGGCTGAGTCAAATTTTATTGTTATTGACAGTGTAATGAAATGTATCTCAATGCTATGATTTTGGCCTTTTTATTGGTTGAATTAGAGGACCCATTTGAAAATATTGGGGCCAAGTAGGCTAGTTTTCCTTTTTGCTGATGGTTTGGTGTATCTAATTTAATTAGTTGCCTAAGGTATTTTTGGTTGCAAACTCCTTTTCATTTTTCATACAGTATTGGCCTTGTGGAATACATTTGATTGCGTGGTCTTGTTAGATCTACAGCATTTGTAGTTGTTTAGTCTTATGGCCGAGGTGCACTTTTATTATGGAAATAGTTGATGCAATATTGTCATTTAATCCTTACTGCAGGGTAGCATGTTGAGAAGTTTCTTGTGAAAAATTTGGTATTCAAAATGACACTTGATCCTATACAACATCATGCACTTGACTTTAAAATTCATATTCAAAGTGTGCCAGACAATTCTTGCAAAATTTCAAATATTAATGTTGTTTTAAACCATTATCTTTTTCATGTATTGGATGCTGAAAATGAGAAAAAGACTTTGGTATGAAACCAACTGGTGAATAATTTCCAGCAAAAAAACCACTTCCAAGACATGATTTAGAAGTAGAACATATGTACTTATGAAGCATAGAAATATATCCTTGATGCATTGTCAATGTTTGGCTAGGGTCATTTTTGGAGAAAATAACTCCTTATTCCTAGAATAGTGATCTTCAATACAAGTAAATGCCAGAGAAGAGAGATCATCGTGTGACGCAAAAAAACTGAAATTGGACCCCTAAGGAGAGTTGGTGTGTCTACAATCGCTCTGTCAGCATTTTCCCTTGGTTTACCCCGTTCTTTTCCTCCAGCCCGAGTCTTAATTGACTTCTTATTTCTTCGGGTTTATTTATCAAATTCGTAGAATTTGATAAATAAATACTATCCACAATGGTTGGACTTTAATTTATATTCCCGAATTTATATTATCTCCAAGCCTTATAACCAATGTTTAACTTTCAACACTTTGTATTTATACTCCACGTTTCTTTTTAAATAAATAACTTGTAATGAACTTTCGGCTCTATATTTCACCACCTAGCCTTACAACAATCACGCTCCAGACTTATGCTAATTATCCGCCAATCATTTAATTAAACAATTTCATTATACTCCGGCCCCACCTATATATATCAATAACCAATCAAACACTCGTATCGTACCTGGCTATCCTCCGCACACCTTAGTTAACCTCCGGGAAAGTTCAATGTGCGACCACCGTCTGATGGCCCTTCTCCAAATCAATGACTCTTGGCAATTTCAATCGGCTTCCAACGTCAAGCTTTAACGTGTGATGGCGCGGGTTAAATGGTGGTTTTCCGGGGGTCACTTTGCCACGTGTCGCATTCCCTATGGAATCGCTCGCGAATAGGAAATACCACCTACTCCGCAAAAGTGGTGCGATATGGGCAACCCGCTTTTGTGATTCCGCTCATGGTTTTGGTACAGGGCTTGACCATGGGTGCAAGTCTGGTTCCGCTATCCTTTTGTTTGTTAAATCATGTCCAATCCTTGGGTCAGGTTCCGAAAGTACAACAATTTTGTCTCTTTATTAAGTGGGATTTTTATATTTGAACAGTGTTCATGACCCCGGTTCTCTACACAGACCTCGCCTTCGGGTGGGGTGAGTTCATAGGGTTATCCAACAATTTACGGGAATTCAAAGACAGAAGAATGGAATTATCAGTACCCAATCACCTCATAGTTAAACAATTCTTACAATTAGCAGTTCGAGATAATTCAATGGAAACTAAGCTTGGAAATCATTTAACTGGAAACAATTGTTCACACACAGAGGTTTATTGTAGAAATCCCCTCTCTACTCTCCTCTTCCCTCTCTAATTTTATTCATCCGAGGAATTACAATTTATATACATAACATATGGCTCTTCGGTTCCTCTGAGAGGACCGTTCTAGAAATCAAAAGGTCTAATTATAATAATTCAACTAACTGAAACTGTTCGACTCCTACAACTCTAACTAGTCTAAGTAATACAGTCAGTTGAGGTATTGACTCCCGATTTTTTCAAAAAACTCCCGACTTTATCGAGTATTTCAACTTTTGGACCCTTGCCGATTTAATCCCGATTTCGAATTTTTCCACATTGCATTTTTGAGCTAATTCTTTATTCTTCTTTTTCTTGAATGAAGATTGCTTATAATGCTATAATCTAAAATATACCCAATTATCCTCCTCAAATTATCTTTCACTTCAATGTTGTTCCCCTTGTTGTTTTATCATGTTGCATGTCATTTGAAGGTTTTCCATAATAATTTTCAAATTTTATTTAGTATTTTCCATATGTGACTCTGTTTCCTATACTTTGGACTTATCTTGCAAAAGGTATGAGATACTAGGAGTTGGATATCCATAAAGGGCCTTAAATGGGGAAATTTTAGTAGATGTGTGATAGGTAGTATGATAGTATCATATTACCATTCTTCCTTGAGGAACCCACTTCATCCATTAAGATTGCTTTTCTAAAGATAAACATTGTAGATAACCTTAAAAACATTTGTTAACTATTTTTGGTTGACCATTTGATTGTGTTTGATATGTAGAACTCATGGCAGCTAGTGTTTCTCCACTCATATTAAATAATTATTTTCAAAAGTTTCTTGTTACTATTACTTTAGGAAAACCATGAAGACTATGAATTTCTTTCACGGACACTTCTGCCACTTGGCTTGTTGTTTATGTACTTTGAGCTCTACAAAAAAAATCTACAAAAATTGTCTATATAGATGGCCACAAAAATGTAATACTTACCTTTATATTTCAATAACCCTGTAATAAAGTCTATTGATATATCTTCTAGTCTTTGAATATGTATGTGTAATGGTTGAAGTAACCCTAGAGATTTTACTATCTCTCTTTTATTTATTATGCAAACCTGACCTTCTCTTACAAAATTTTGAATATCTTTCTTCATTCCTTCCAAAAATATATTTTTGATCCTTTGAGATGTTTTAAGGAACCCTGCATCCTACCATCAGAGAGACATGGGACTCCCTTAATATTTTTTTATTCAAATATGCTTGCGTGCATAAAATATTCTACATTTGCACCAAAGTATATCTCTCTTTCACTCCCAATGCTCCATAGAGTTCATCCCATCCTTTATAAATTTTAGTTTTTGTTTAGTACTATTGTCATTTTTCCATTATTGCAAGCTTCTTCTAGCCACCTAGGAATAGAAAATGTAATTGGATATAAATTTGAGGCCTCTTCTATTTTAGAAAGAGCATCATGTACTAAATTTTCCTTATCCTTTTTGCAGATTATCTCAAAATTAAAACTTTGCATTTTTTCTCCTCATTTTTGTTAATCTTCTAATGAAAATCATAGCTTCAAAAAATAATTTATGCTATCATGGTATATCTTGACTTTAAAATACCTCCCAATGATATACTATCCCCATTTTTTATTGCATGTAATATTGCTTCCATTTATTTTTCATACGTAGATTTCACCAAATATTTTCTTTGAATTCCTTGATTTTAAAAGCCAATGATATCCCTTATTGTGTTAATGTTACGTAAATTCCTTGTCCTAGTGCCTCACACTCTACTATGAATGTTTTACCAAAAGTAGGTGCAACCGATGTTGGTGTAGAAGACATGGCATCCATTAAAAGAGAAAATGCCAAAGTAGCCTCATCATTCCATATAAATGATATTTTCTTCAAGAGATATGTGAGTGGACTTGAAATGCATGCATAATTCTTAACAAATGATCAATAATATCATGCAAGTCTAAAAAATCTTCTAGGAACCTTGATTTTCTTAGGAATAGGTCATTTTGTAATAGCTTGCATCTTTTGAGGCTCCAACTTCACTCCTTCCTTTAAAACAATATGAACCAAATACTCGAATTCTTATTTCCAAAAAGCACATTTGGATATTTTTACATAAAAATTATTGTTCTCAATAATTTATATAACTTTTCCACATGTTTAGTGTGGTATTCCCATGATTTATTATAAATATGTGTATTATCAAAGAAAACCAACACAAATTTTATAAGATGGGATCAAACAAAATTGTTCTTAAGTCGAGCCCGCCGGACTTCAAACGGCGATAAACCATAATTCAAACTAAATTCGCGTTCGAAAATAGCCTGCTGACGTCGGCCAATTTTGTGATGCGAAAACCAAATGAATTCCGCCCTAATATTTTTCGGGTCCGAAGTTGGGCTGGCGTACGGAGGGAGAGTTGTGATGCGAATTTCTTATCAAATTCGCCCTAATATTTTTCGGGTCCGGATTTCCACTGGGCGAGCGGCCCAAACAAAGATCCGCTCCAATCAATTTCTGCCATGTGTCCTCAATCAGAACTTGCCCTGCTCTCGGCTGTGGGTGCATTCGATGGCGTTTAAGGCGATGGGACATGGATGTGGCGATTTCATATCAATCACATTAAGTTTTAATGCTGTTCAATTAAGTTCCAAGGTTTTCACATCTAATCGCATTAAGTTTTAACACTGTTCAAGATCGGACCTCCACTCCTGTGAGTGATTCCGCATGCTCCAATATGATCCGGCCTTCGGCTCTCATTAATGATCAGAGATTAATTATGACGGGCGTCCTTCGATTGCATTGCAGTTGGGTCGATAAAATGGCATTTACCTATGTTTTTTCAGACGAGCCGGTTGCTGGGTTACACTGCCTGCTCACTGTGACGAGAAGGAGAAGTGGCCAACTGAACTGCTGCGTAGACCTTGCTGCATATATTCATTTCTCTTGGTCTAGTCCTTGTCTGTATTCCTCTGTTTCTTGGAATTCTGCTTCTCCGTCTCCTCTTGTGCCCACTGCTAGTGAGACTGCACCCATGCCTCGCGTGTGTCAAAGGATGCGTTGCTGCAGGGGGAGCACTAGAGGTCAACCCCTGCGCGCTCCCTCCAGCCCCTCAACCGAGTTGTCTTCCGACCAGTCTAGTGATTATTATGCAGGTCACTATCCAAATAATAAGAGTGGGTGGGGTCGGGTTGTAGGATCTGGCCACCGTATGGATTCCCCTGCTCCTCGTTTCCCCACCGCTAGTTCACCTTCTCCAACGACGCGCACTGTGAAATTTTCCTTTAATTTCTCTCTCAACCGCCCACGAATTACAACTTCAGTCACTGTGGTTTTCCGCGAGGAGGCCCAAACAGAGGAAGAATGCACCCTTCCGGCGGGTCTAAGCTCAGAAAAATCTTTCCAACATTCGGGCCTTTAGGAGGGGAGCCGTGGCATGAATGTGGAGGTAGCACATAGCGATGCTGGACCTTCCGAAGGATGGTGCCGAATCGTTGAGGAGCCGGAGGAGTAGTTTGGTTAATTTATTTTTCTTGCTTCGCGGCCCACTTAATTGGGCTGCTTTTAGATTATTTTACTGTGCTGGACCTTTGTAATATTTTTGAATTCTGTAAATTAAACGTTCAAGACTGGTTTCCCCGTACGAGGGCAATCTTCTTAATTTTTTGATTTTTTGATGACAAATTTGCCATGAGTCTGGGCAATGATTTTGACTTCGGTGTAATTTTATTCCCACTGTTAATAGATTAAATTTACTTAGAAAAAAAATGTTGCCCTGTTTCTATTTTAAACCTATTTTTTGAAATACAGAGCCATGTTTATATGGTCTACGTATTATACTCTTTCTGTGTATATCTACAGGAACCTTTTTTCTATGAACAGGGTGGATGCTGTAGCAGGCTACTAATGGAAACAAGCGAGCATGAACCTTACATCTCGGATGCAACAGATGGTTACCAATTTTGGAATCAAGCGAGCCTGATCTTACAAGCGAGCCCGGGTTTCTGCAGATGGTTATCACACTCCTCATATGATTAGCGTTTTTCTCTGTTCAAGGATTTTGGGTACTTTAATTTGTATTTGGAACAATGGATGTCGGTACTCTATCTATTGCTTTACTATTCTACATACTACTATTTCACTTTCTTATAGATGCCTCGGGCATATTTGGATGCTTTCTCAGATTGTCGATAATCTCCATGTGGACCGTTACTGGGTTTTATATCATGTCGATGTATGTGACATGGGGTATTTTTCTATCATTGTCTGGGGTGGGACTTCCACTTTTCTGGATGGATATTTGGGTTCCAATCTTCAGATGTGAAAATGTAATGACTTCATGGACTGTTTTACTTCATATAATATATTCAAAACAACGTTTTTCTCTTGTGAAAAAAAAAATGATTAATGTTTATCACTCTGCCTTCAAAACTAGCGATGTTGGTCTATGTTGCTGGTTTATTGATATGGTCTGATGGTCTTTTTATATTTTGGAAATATCACACTCCTCACATGATTAGCGTTTTTCTCTGTTCAAGGATTTTGGGTACTTTAATTTGTATTTGGAACAATGGACGTCGGTACTCTATATGTTGCTTTACTATTCTACATACTGCTATTTCACTTTCTTATAGATGCCTCGGGCATATTTGGATGCTTTCTCAGATTGTCAATAATCTCCATGTGGACCGTTACTGGGTTTTATATCAAGTCCCTATATGTGACATGGGGTATTTTTCTATCACTGTCTGGGGTGGGACTTCCACATTTCTGGATGGATATTTGGGTTCCAATATTCAGATGTGAAAATGTAATGACTTCATGAACTGTTTTACTTCATATAATATATTCAAAACAACATTTTTTCTCTTGTGAAAAAAAAATGATTAATGTTTATCACTCTGCCTTCAAAACTAGCGATGCTGGTCTATGTTGCTGGTAAATTGATATGGTCTCATGGTATTTTTATATTTTTGACATATCACACTCCTCACATGATTAGCGTTTTTCTCTGTTCAAGGATTTTGGGTACTTTAATTTGTATTTGGAACAATGGACGTCGGTACTCTATCTGTTGTTTTAATATTCTACATACTGCTATTTCACTTTCTTATAGATGCCTCGGACATATTTGGATGCTTTCTCAGATTTGTCGATAATCTCCATGTGGACCGTTACTGGGTTTTATATCAAGTCCCTGTATGTGACATGGGGTATTTTTCTATCACTGTCTGGGGTGGACTTCCACTTTTCTGGATGGATATTTGGGTTCCAATCTTCAGATGTGAAAATGTAATGACTTCATGGACTGTTTTACTTCATATAATATATTCAAAACAATGTTTTTTCTCTTGTGAAAAAAAAATGATTAATGTTTACCACTCTGCCTTCAAAACTAGCGATGCTGGTCTATGTTGTTGGTTTATTGATATGGTCTGATGGTATTTTTATATTTTGGACATATCACACTCCTCACATGATTAGCGTTTTTCTCTGTTCAAGGATTTTGGGTACTTTAATTTGTATTTGGAACAATGGACGTCGGTATTCTATCTGTTGCTTTACTATTCTACATACTGCTATTTCACTTTCTTCTAGATGCCTCGGGCATATTTGGATGCTTTCTCAGATTGTCGATAATCTCCATGTGGACCGTTACTGGGTTTTATATCAAGTCCCTGTATGTGACATGGGGTATTTTTCTATCATTATCTGGGGTGGGACTTCCACTTTTCTGGATGGATATTTGGGTTCCAATCTTCAGATGTGAAAATGTAATGACTTCATGGACTGTTTTACTTCATATAATATATTCAAAACAACGTTTTTCCTCTTTTAAAGTTTCATTTTTTTTTTAATTTTTTTTTTAAATTGAACCTGCCGTCGCTATGCCGACGCCTTGTAAGCGTCGGAATTGCGACAGATTAGAAACGTCGGAAGAGCGAAAGTATAAAAACGTCAGACTAGTGACGTTCAAAACGTCGGACCACATTTCGTTGGAATTGCGACAGTTTACAAACATTGGAAGAGTGATGTCCAAAACGTCGGACCACATTTCGTTGGAATTGTGACAATTTACAATCGTCGGAAGAGCGATGTCCAAAACGTCGGACCACATTGCGTCGGAATTGCGATAGTTTACAAATGTCGGAAGAGCGACGTTCAAAACGTCGGACCACATTTTGTCGTAATTGTGACAGTTTACAAATGTCGGAAGAGCGACGTTCAAAATGTCGGACCACATTTCGTCGGAAGTGCGACAGTTTTCAAAGGTCGGAAGTGCAACGGATTGGGAAACGTTGGAAGAGTGACGCTTGTTTGGAAGCGACGGAAAACGTGTCGATAGTGTGACACTTTTTAATTGCGTCAGAACTGCGATGGTATGGTAAAACACGTTTTTCCTGCCCTCGAACTGTCGCTCTTGCGACGACTATGTGTCGGAATAGCGACGAATTGGCTGTCGGAATTTCCACCAAATTTTCTAGTGATATGTGCAGCAACATTATTGGAGGGTTGCCCATCTATGTTGAGGAAGCTGAGGGAAAAAGTGTTGTGCCATCTAGAGATTATCTAGTGCCTCATGCAGAGGAAGGAGGAGCTCTTACTCCAGGTAGAGGGATTCTTGCATCTTTGCAAGGAAGTCCCCAGGATCTCATGTATGGAGATGAAGGCACAATTCATGTGCGATTGTTGAAGAGGTGTGGAACCTTGGAGACACAAGGAGAGGATAAGGAGGATGACCATCATGATGTGATGAGGAGCACACATCCCTGTCTATTTTACGAGGCTGATGCACCTAAGAAGGTGATTGGATTGCGCAGTGGAAGCATGGACATACTTGTTCATTCATATATTCAGTCATCTCTTGTTGAGGATGTCTCATTGCATGGAGACATTTTTCCGGGGAGACCACTGGACCAGCAGAGGAGGAGGGATGCTTCACATGTTGAGGCACCGTTCATTGATTTCAGAGGAGTGGAGTGATCCCAGGATCATCTTGCTTGCATGATATTGACAGATCAACATTTGAGGAGATGTATAGATCATGTGCAGATGGAGGAGATACATAACTCTTTGGAGGAGTTAGCACAGGCACCTCTTTTCTCTTTGAGGATGAGAGGAGACTCATTTTTGAGCCACTCCATTTGCATACACAAAACTTATGGTAAGGGTATTGTTTATTTGCATGATGATTTGTATATTCATCCCTTAACCATATATGTATAGGATGTTGCTCCAAGGAGGAGCATTCTTCTTTCTAGACCCCATGGTCTGCTTGAGGCCATAAGCACTATTGGTGACCACTCCCTAGGAGGACTTAGGGAGGAAATGTATTTTGGAGGACCTACTCACCTTGCACCATACATCACTCACTTTCTCCATACATTTGAGGAGATTAGGACAACAAGAAAGTGGTTGAGAGGCCACACTTTTTGTCACACTCTTTTGTAGTTGAGGGTCAAACTGCATTGGTTACAATGGAGGGACCATTGTCCTTCTCCCTTGCCACACATGACAGCAAGCATGGTTCTCATTATGGTTCATTATGTTGCTGTTGTCTTTGTATTTGTTGAGAGCATGATTGGGGGAATGTCACATTGGTTGGATGTGTCCCTTGGGGGAGAGATCTCCCACATTATTTGCATTGCATGTTCTAATGGGAGCATGAGAGGACATGTGGCCACTACAACAAAACATTTGTTTCCATTTGAGGTGAGCCATATGATTGATTGGATTCCATATGATGGTGACTTCCAACTCATCACATATGAGGTGATTTGGGACAACATGTTATATAACGCTGGGGAAGAGATCCTTGGAGGTCTAGTCTTCATCTTTCCACTGGAGGGCAACTTTATTGCAGCCAAATATCAACATATACTCTACACTTATCCTAAGTGGAGAGGAGGACAGCGTGGGGTAGGCTATTTTGTCTACCAAGATCAGATTTTCAGCCCACCTATATTGCAGGAGCCAAAGGTGGAAGATGATTGTCAGGAGTTGCCATGTTGGGAGGTAACTCACTTTGTATGGATGATGTTGAACCCTTAGTTAAACTGAGAGGGGGGGTGAATCAGTTTAACACATTCATGGTCTTTTAAAACTTTCCTTTTAAACTTATTTACACCTTCATTTCATGATCAACTTAATATGTGAGCAGCAAGTATTAAGCAGATTTGATAATGTAACAACAATATTAACATGTGAGCAACAAGTATTAAGAAGATTAGATACACCCTATCAACACATAAACATCATGCACATAGACAACATATATAAGTGGAAACCCATAAGGGAGAAAACCACATCTTATTATTGTTGTGGTGCAAAGGCAAGCTCCAACTCCCTCTCACCACTGATTTTTTGTAGGCTCCAACCTACAGGAGGCTCCTACCTCAATTCTGCAAGCTAAAACTTGCAAGGAAGCTCCAACTCCCATATATTTTCTGCAGGCTCCAACCTACAGGAGGCTCCTACCTCAGCCAGCTACAACTGACTTCTATCAAGCTAAAACTTGATATGGAAGCACCAACTTCCTCACTCTTTCAAAAAAAACACATACTGATTTACCTAGATATCAACTCAGTTCTGTACCTTCTTCACTGATATCCACCAGCCTTCATATCTGCCTTATATCATCTCTGAATATTCACAGCTTCTCTATCTGCTCCTCCTTCTTACCCTCTCTTCCTCATTTATCCATTCTCTAGCTTCTCTATGCATATCTATGTGATATCATTTATAGGGTTCACCTCATGACTGTTTGTATTCCACTGGGAATTCGAAGTGAACAACCATGGCTCTTTGACTTCCACCTTCTCATTTATTTCCTAGCATATTCAGAAAAATATAACAATATGTATACATTTCAATATTACAGTTGGATATTTCTTTGCCTCCAGAGACTTGCCTTTGCATCACAAACAATATAAAATCAATTAAAACATTTACATTTACATTTGCATCTGATATATATCTCATTCAAACCTTTCAGTTCTTGGCTCACTCTATGCTTGTATTTTCTGCTACTGTAGTGTAACAAACCCAATTTTCATTCCTATGCATTTCAAATTCAAATTCTGCAAATATGAATACCTTCACTGCACACCTCTTCAAATCTGCAATCTCTGTTCACTACAATTGTGTATCCGCTGCATATATAACTGCTTTACAAGTTTAGCCCCAAATAATTTTAAAGTCTCCTGCATATAAAAATGCATGCAAATTCCTGCCCAAATAAATTCACAATCTGGAAATACCATAAACTCTGCATGCAGAACTTTATACTTCAATTCTTAACTCTAAGGTCAAGACCACTTCTTTCATCCATCTCAAGAATATGTGAAACAATATTCCACCTCATACCTGAATATATAAACCTCACCTTTGCCTCATGGGTTTTAAACCATCATTCGAGCTTTAAACCAAACTCACTATATCATAAGCCCAAAGCTTACCTTTTGCATATAACGATAATATGCCCAACATACAATTTCATTTATACAAGGTTCGGCTTTATCATCAAACATAATATATATATATCAACATAGACATATACTCCCCAATCAAATGTTAAGAAACATTCAATAAACCTTGGACTTTATATGAAGACCCAGCAAACATTAAGATTCGTTTGGGTCCCACAACAATCATACCTTGCGTTCATAACCTTGCAACTTCGTTTATGTTGGGTCCACCACCATTTGTTGCCAATAAACATTACCATTTATTCCAGTCATACTTTTCTCTTCAAATATATTCGGTTCACATTATATGACTTCATCAAATATCAATATGAATGTTTGATATCATATATATCGAATTTTTCTTTAATCTCAAAACATCACATCTGGTCCATAATATACTTTTGCGCTCACGCATAACACTAAGGTTTTATTTTGTTTAAATCACATGACATGTGACTTCAGTCCCACAACCCATTCAACACATATCTTAACTTTGGATTAACCCCAATGCTCATCTTATGAAACCAACTGCATATTCATTGAATTCGACCTCCATAAATTCGACAGAAATAGAAGAGGGTCCCACCATATATCATTCAATTCACATTTAACATTTTAATTCCCGCACCAACACATAGTCGGGCCCATGGATTTATAACCCTGCCTTAACCTTCATGCATATTCATGGTGCGAACGCCGTCAATCTCCAATGGCTAGCAATCGGACGGAAATCGAAAAAGTTTTAATCCCGCGACTTAACTCTCTAAAAAAATGCTAGACTCGTGGTTTTTAAAAACCGCCTCAGGACACGTGTTACACGCGGACCCTTATCGCATTTTTTTCTTCGATTCCGCTTACCATTTTAAACTTTTCCAAAAACCACCAGTCTTCGCCTCAAACCCGCTTTTACTGTTCATGCTTTATGGTTCCATCTACCCGCTTGTTCACGGTTCCGTTCATTCTTCGCGCAAGGTTCCTTTGCATAGTTCTATCGAAACCTCCCTTTTTCTTCATAACTTCGCCTTCTATTCTCGATGCAATTTCTAACTTCTGCTGGTAAATAACTCCACACAGGCCAGGTTTCCATTCTCCAACCCTCTTCGGCACACAGACAGTGCATGACTGTTTCTCTATATTCAGTTACTGTGGTACAAATCCATCGTTATGAATACAATGAAATCCTCATATGTGGCATCAAAGCCCAGGCTTCTATTCACTGTATATACACAACCGGGTGTATGACCCTCCTTTGAGATCAAATATCCTTACATCTTTCAAGACCAAACCCTCGTTACATAGAATTCTCTGTCCCACTCAATTTGTTTGTACATTTACTCAGTCTTTCCAAGGATATATAAACAAACCCTTCAACTTAAATCTGTCCCAAACAATTATATGGATTTTCTTCAATTATATGTAGAACACCATCTCAGAGATCTATTACAGAGTTCTCATCTAATTATCCACAGAATTCGATCAAATAATGCACATATATTTCAAAACCAAATTCCTTCATATATACAATGAATTTACTTACAAAGCCTCCTTGTCTTTGGTCAGATCTTCAAATCAAATGGCCCTTTCAAGCTCACTACTCTGCCTCTAATTTCTCTGCTGCTTCTGCTACTTGGGCTGCCTCTTGCCTGTCTCCTTTGCCTTATTGTTGGTTCTTCTTTGCCTGTCTCCTTGTCTGTCTCATTTTCCTTATTGCTGGTTCTTCTTTGCCTGTCTCCTTGTCTGTCTCCTTTGCCATCAATGACAATATTTCCAACAGTCTCCCCCTTTGGCATTGATGGAAATATTTTAATACTCTTCTTTTGCTTTCTTTTCCTCCCCCTTTGACATCAATGGCAAAGGGTTGCACATTTCCTAGTGTGGTTTCCAAATCTTGTCAATAATACTCTGATCTTCAGGACCTGTTCCAGGCACTTCTCACTTGCTCTGGCTCTTTTGTGATAATATTTGTTGACTAATCTCCCCCTGGAATGATGCTTTCTTTTATGATCTCCCCCTGGAATGATGCTTTATTTTCATGTCAGAGAGTAACATCTGCAGACACTACCCCTAGTTTGTCTCTTAGATATTCGAATGGTTCTTTAGCAAGAGGTTTTGTGAATATGTCTGCTGTTTGTTCCTTTGTTGGTACATATTCCAACTTCACTACTTTTTGTGCTACTTGTTCTCTGAGGAAGTGGTACTTTATTGGGATGTGCTTTGTTTTTGAATGAAGTAGAGAATTTTTTGATATACTTATTGCACTTGTATTGTCACATTTGATAGAAATAGGTTCATCAATGCTTACCTTCATGTCTTGGAGAGTTTGTTTCATCCACATTACTTGTGTGCAACATGTTGCTGCTGCTATGTATTCTGCTTCTGCTATAGATAGAGAGATAGAAGTTTGCTTCTTTCTTAGCCATGCCACCAGACTTTTTCCCAAATAGAATGCACCTCCACTTGTGATTTTCCTGTCATCCACACAACTGGCCCAATCTGTGTCTGTATATGTTGTCAAAGTGAAGCTTTTTCCTTTTGGATACCATAGCCCATAATGTGCAGTTCCTTGTAGATATCTGAATATTCTCTTGATTGCTAATAAGTGATTTTGTTTTGGTGCTGCTTGATATCTTGCCACAAGTCCTACAACCAGCACAATGTCTGGTCTAGAAGCTGTTAGGTATATAATACTTCCTACCATGGATCTATAAAGTCTTTGATCTATATCTGCAGATCCATCATTTGCACATAGCTTGCTTCTAGTGTTCATGGGAGTTGACACAGGTTTGCAGTCTTCCATTTGGAACCTTTTCAACATCTCTTTTAAGTATTTTTCTTGTGAGATAAATGTTCTTGTGTTATTTTGTTGAATTTGAAGTCCTAAATAGAAAGTGAGCTCTCCAATCATAGACATCTCAAATTCTGATTTAATTTCTTCAGCAAATCCTTTTGCTAACTCATCTTTGTTGCTTCTAAACATGATTTCATCTACATACACTATTACAATTAAGAGTTCATTTTCATTTGCCTTTATGTACAAATTGCTGTCTACTCCTCCTTTCTTGAACCCTTGTTTTTTCAAGTATTTGTCCAGCCTTGAATACCATGCTCGAGGAGCTTGTTTCAGACCATATAAGGCTTTCTTTAATCTGCACACATAGTCATGTTTATCTGTTAATGAGAATCCTTTAGGTTGTTCCATGTAAACTTCTCCCTCTAGATCTCCATTTAGGAAGGCAGAATTCACATCCATTTGATATACCTTGAAATAATGATAACATGCAAAGGCCAAAAACATTATGATTGCTTCCATTCTGGCTACAGGGGCAAAGGTTTCACCATAATCAAGAACTTCAATTTGTGAATATCCCTTGCATACAAGTCTGGCTTTATTTCTGATTACCTGTCCTTGTTCATTCATATTATTCTTGAATATCCATTTTGAGCCAATGAAATTTTTCCCTGTGGGTCTTGGTATTAACTCCCATGTATTATTCTTCTTAATCTGGTCTAGTTCTTCATTCATAGCTTTCACCCAATATTTATCTTTGCTGGCTTCTTCAAACTTCTTTGGCTCTATTTGAGATAATATAGCTAGGTGTACTTCTTCTGTCTGTTCAGCAAGCTGTCTTCTTGTCTGGACTCCCACACTCTTGTTCCCAATGATTTGATCTTCTGGATGATTCTTTTGAGTTTAATTCAGTATCTTCTGTTGTCTTGCTCAGTTCATCATTATCTTGGTTCTCTTCTTCATGATCTTCTGGAGGATTGCTGCATCTTGTACTTCTTGTTATGTTTGGTAGATCTTCATCAAATCTTACATCAATGCTTTCCACAATTTTGTGTAGTGTTTTTTGTAGCACCTGTAACCCTTACTCTTGGATGCATATCCTAAAAATATTCCTTCATATTCTCTTGCATCAAACTTCCCCAGTTTTTCATCATTATTTTTATGAAACAATTGCTTCCAAAGACTCTAAAGTGCTTGATTGATGCTGGTTTACCATGCCATAATTCGTAAGGAGTCTTGTCACAATTTGGTCTTAAATGAGCTTTGTTAAGAATGTGAAGATCTGTGTGTACTGCTTCTGCCTAGAAGGTTTTGGGAATGTTACTTTCTTGCATCATAGCTCTGGAAATATGTTGTACTGACCTGTTTTGCCTCTCTGCCACTCCATTCTATTGAGGTTTACCTGCAATTGTAAACTGTTGTTTTATCCCATGTTCATTGCATAGGTCTGCAAAATCATCGTCTGTGAATTCACCTCCTCTGTCTGATCTGATGCACTTTAGCTTGCATCTTGTTTGATTTTTTTCCAATGCCTTGAATATCTTGAATTTCGCAAGTGCTTTCAAATTTATATTTGAGAAATGCTACTCACGTCATTCTGGAAAAATTATCTATTATCAGCATGAAATAAGATTCTCCGCTTGGTGCTTTAGTTCTTGAGGGTCCACACAGGTCCATGTGTACAAGATGAAGTGGCCTACTAGTTGATAGTTCATCTTTGGTCTTAAAATATGTGCGGGTCTGTTTGCCCAATTGGCAGGATTTACATATGGTATTTGAAGGCTTCTTTATTGCTGGCATATATCTGACTGCATTCTTCTTGCTTAGACTGATGATGTGGTCAAAGTTAAGGTGTCCCAATCTTCTATGCCATAACCATGATTCATCAAGTTTGCTTAGGTGGCATGCTTCATTCTCCTCTCTCACTATATAGACATCACTTTCTGTTCGAATACCTTTGATCAAGGTCTTTCCTGTGGTGCTTGATCTTACTTCACAGTCTTGTGCTCTAAAAAGAACCTCACAACCTTTGTCACACATTTGACTGACACTTAGCATATTGGCTTTCAGCCCATCCACAAATAGTACATCTTGAGCCTTTCCTCTTCCATTATCCAGACTGACTGAGCCTTTTCCTTTGATTTTCCCTGCTTTATCATTTCCGAAAGTTACAATTCCAGATTTATTTTCATCAAAGGTTATAAAATTGCTTCTATCTCCAGTCATATGCTTTGAGCATCCACTGTCCAAATACCATTAGCCTTTTTGATCTTGGGCTATTAGAGCCAGGTCACATTTATTCAACTTCTTTTTCCACTGTAGGAAGCTATTTGTTTGGCACCTTTTCTGGGAATATGGACCACATTCTTTGAGAGGACATTGGGAAGACATATGTCCGATTTTATGGCATACATAGCATTTGATCATATTTTTATCAGAATTATGAGTACGAGTGAACTCTCCATAATTCATAAATCTCCTTGAGGTTTTGAACATCAGTCTTTGTCCATATGTTCTGCACTCCTTGGCTATATGGATGAATTCCTTACAGTAAAAACAATACCCATAAAAACAATTAGTGTACCTGATGAATCGATTTGCTGGTAGGAATTGATTCTCCTTTTATGACAATATGCAACAATATGTCCCAATTTGTGGCAGGCATAACAAGTGACATTTTTCATAGGGGGGAAGAATCTCCTTTGATAGCTTCCAAATTTTATATATTCAGGAGTATATGAGCCTTTTTCAGTTGACTGTTTATTTATTTCGTTCTTTGTCATTTGAGGTTCCTTCTTGTTTATGTTTACTTCATTGCAGGCTTCTACTTCTGTAGGAACTTTCTGAGCTGCTTCATTATCCTTATCAAATTTTACAAAAATGATATTCCTGTTATCTTTTTCTTTGCCTTTGCTTGTTTCTACTTCATAGCCTATCCTAGTTTTTGTCAGAGGAGATCTTTGAGCATCTAGAATTTCATTCAACTTATCAGAGCTTGTCATTTGAGGGGTGTTTATTGACACTTTCCTTTGGGTGTTTTCTAATTTCTTCCTCAAGCATACTACTTCTTCTTCCAATTTCTCTTGCTTCTGAATTTTATCCTCAATTTGCTTAGTTAGAGTGTCTTCCACCTTCTTGGCTTCTTCAAGCTCTAATTTCAGCTGAATGAGGTCTTCTGAATTTTGTTCTTCTCTTACATATTTGAGGAGATTGTCTTTCTGTTTTCTGCATTTTAGTTTAAGTCTGTCTATTTCCTCTAGGGCACTTCTTAGCTCCCCCTCAAGATCTACTTCACCTTCTTCCTCATCTTCTAGAAGGAATCCTTCAAGCTCTTCCTTGGCCATCAATACAAATTTAGAGGTTCCCTCTTCATTGGAGGATTCATCTGAGCTTTCAGATGCACTGCTGTCTTGCTGAGCATAAAATGATTTTCTATTGAATCTATTCCCTTTCTGCCAGTTCTTTGATATGGTTTTCTCTGACTCTTGAGTCTGATTCTTTGTCTTCTTATGCGGACACTTAGAAGCATAGTGTCCAACTCTTCCACAGTTAAAGAATTTAAATGGAAGTTTACCTTTATACTTGCCTGAGCCTCTATCTAATCTTCTGATAAATTTGGCCTCTTCTTCATTAGAGCAGGAGCATGTATCTTCTTTTTCTTCTTTGTTCTTCTCTGTCTTAAAGGCTTCCTCCCTCACATTTGACTTCCTTTATGGCAGTCTCATCTCATAGGCTGTTAATTTTCCAAGTAATTGGTTCATGGTCAAAGTTTCCCAATCAATTGTTTCTTCTATGGTAGAGACCTCGGGGTTAAAGCTGGATGGTAAAGATCTTAGAATCTTTTGAACAATTACACATTCTTTTATGGTTTCTCCTAGAGCTTTCATGTTATTCACAATTTTTGCAACCCTTAAAAATAAGCTGGCAATGTCTTCATCATCATTCATTTTTATATTTTCAAACTGAGCTCTATAGACTTGAAGTTTGGCTATCTTCACCTTTGTGTCTCCCTCATGGATGTTTTCTAGTGTATCCCATATTTCTTTGGCAGTCTTGTTGTGCATTAATTTGATAAACTCTGCCTCATAGAGTCCACTTAAGAGTGCATTCATGGCTTTTGCGTTAGCTACAAAGTCTTGTTTGGCATCTTTCTCTGAGTCAGAATCCTTTGGGGCATATCCCAATTCCACAGTAGCCCAAACTTCTATTCCTAGATACATTATGTACGTCCTCATTCTTATTTTCTAGAAGGCATAATTTGTACTGGTGAACAAAGGGGCTTTATTTGTTGAGCATCCTTCTAGACTAGCCATCCTGGGGACCTAGGATCTCCTTCCAGTTGTTAAACTGATACAGAAGGAACCTGCTCTGATACCAATTGTTGAACCCTTAGTTAAACTGAGAGGGGGGGTGAATCAGTTTAACACATTCATGGTATTTTAAAACTTTCCTTTTAAACTTATTTACACCTTCATTTCATGTTCAACTTAATATGTGAGCAATATTAATATGTGAGCAGCAAGTATTAAGTAGATTTGATAATGTAACAACAATCTTAGCATGTGAGCAACAAGTATTAAGTAGATTAGATACACCCTATCAACACATAAACATCATGCACATAGACAACAGATATAAGTGGAAACCCATAAGGGAGAAAACCACATCTTATTATTGTTGTGATGCAAAGGCAAGCTCCAACTCCCTCTCACCACTGATTTTCTGTAGGCTCCTACTCACCCCCGCAAGCTACAACATGCAAGGAAGCTCCAACTCCCATCTATTTTCTTCGTTGTGCTCCAACCTACAAGAGGCTCTTACCTCACCCACTTACAATCGACTTTCATCAAGCTAAAACTTCTGATATGGAAGCACCAACTTCTCGTCACTCTTTCAAAAAAAAAACACATGCCGATTTACCTAGATATCGCCTCTGCTTCGTATCTTCTTCACTCGCTCCACCAGCTTTCATATCTGCCTTATATCCTCTCTGAATCTTCACAACTTCTCTATCTGCTCCTCCTTCTTCTTACCCTCTCTGCCTCATTTCTCCATTCTCTAACCTCTCTATGCATATCTATGTGATATCATTTATAGGGTTCACCTCATGACTGTTTGTATTCCACAAGGAATTCGAAGTGAACCGCCATGACTCTTTGACTTCCACCTTCTCATTTATTTCCTAGCATATTCAGAAAAATATAACAATATGTATACATTTCAATATTACACTGGATATTTCTTTGCCTCCGGAGACTTGCCTTTGCATCACAAACAATATAAAATCAATTAAAACATTTACATTTGCATTTGCATCTGATATATCTCATTCAACCCT
Organism: Pinus albicaulis; assembly: GCA_034641835.2. Classification (NCBI taxonomy): domain Eukaryota; kingdom Viridiplantae; phylum Streptophyta; class Pinopsida; order Pinales; family Pinaceae; genus Pinus; species Pinus albicaulis. The sequence continues at coordinate 760,818,100 of CM076577.1, forward strand.
TTCAGTTCTTGGCTCACTGTGTGCTTGTCTTTTCTGCTGCTGTAGTGTAACAAACCCACATTTTCATTCCTATGCATTTCAAATTCAAATTCTGCAAATCTGAATACCTTCATTGCACACCTCTTCAAATCTGCAATCTCTGTTCACTGCAATTGTGTATCTACTGCATATATAACTTCTTTACAAGTTTTAGCCCCAAATAATTTTAAAGTCTCCTGCATATAAAAATGCATGCAAATTCCTGCCCAAATAAATTCACAATCTAGCAATATCATAAAATCTACATACGGAACTTTATTCTTCAATTCTTAACTCTAAGGTCAAGACCACTTCTTTAATCCATCTCAAGAATATGTGAAACAATATTCCACCTCATACCTGAATATATAAACCTCGCCTTCGCCTCATGGGTTTTAAACCATCATTCGAGCTTTAAAAAAAACTCAATATATCATAAGCCCAAAGCTTATCTTTCGCATATAACAATAATACGCCCAACATACAATTTCATTTATACATGGTTCAGCTTTATCATCAACTATAATATATATATCAACACAGATATATACTCCCCAATCAAATGTTAAGAAACATTCAATAAACCTTGGACTTTATATGAAGACCCAACAAACATTAAGATTCGTTTGGGTCCCACAACAATCATACCTTGCGTTCATAACCTTGCAACTTCGTTTATGTTGGGTCCACCACCATTTGTTGCCAATAAACATTACCATTTATTCTAGTAATACTTTTCCCTTCAAATATATTGGGTTCACATTATATGACTTCATCAAATATCAATATGAATGTTTGATATCATATATATCGAATTTGTCTTTAATCTCAAAACATCACATCTGGTCCATAATATACTTTTGCGCTCACAAATAACACTAAGGTTTTATTTTGTTTAAATCACATGACATGTGACTTTGGTTCCACAACCCATTCAACACATATCTTAACTTTGGATTAACCCCAATGCTCATCTTATGAAACCAACTGCATATTCATTGAATTCGACCTCCGTAACTTCGACAACAATAGAAAAGGGTCCCACCATATATCATTCAATTCAAATTTAACATTTTAATTCCCGCACCAACACATAGTCGGGCCCACGGCTTTATAACCCTGCCTTAACCTTCATGCATCTTCATGGTGCGAACGCCGTCGATCTTTGATGGCTAGCAATCGAACGGAAATCATAAAAGTTTTAACCCCGCGACTTAACTCTCCAAAAAAATGCGAAACTCGTGGTTTTTAAAAATCGACTCAGGACACATGTCACACGCGGACCCTTATCACATTTTTTTCTTCGATTCCGCTTACCATTTTAAACTTTTCCGAAAACCACTAGTCTTTGCCTCAAGCCTGCTTTTATTGTTCATGCTTTATGGTTCCATCTACCTGCTTGTTCACGGTTCCGTTCATTCTTCGCACAAGGTTCCTTTGCATAGTTCTATCGAAACCTGCCTTTTTCTTCATAACTCTGCCTTCTATTCTCGATGCAATTTCTAACTTCTGCTGGTAAATAACTCCACATAGGCTAGGTTTCTAGTCTCCAACCCTCTTCAGCACATAGACAGTGCATGAATGTTTCTCTATATTCAGTTACTGTGGTACAAATCCATCATTATGAATACAATAAAATCCTCATATGTGGCTTCAAAGCCCAGGCTTCTATTCACTGTATATACACAACCGGGTGTATGACCCTCCTTTGAGATCGAATCTCCTTACATCTTTCAAGACCAAACCCTTGTTACATAGAATTCTCTATCCCACTCAATTTGTTTGTACATTTACTCAGTCTTTCCAAGGATATATAAACAAACTCTTCAACTTAAATATGTCCCAAACAATTATATGGATTTTCTTCAATTATATGCAGAACACCATCTCAGAGATATATTACAGAGTTCTCACGTAATTATCCACAAAATTCGATCAAATAATGCACATATATTTCAGAACCAAATTCCTTCATATATACAATGAATTTACTTACAAAGCCTCAATTTACTTACAAAGCCTCCTTGTCTTTGGTCAGATCTTCAAATCAAATGGCCCTTTCAACCTCACTACTCTGCCTCTAATTCCTCTGCTGCTTCTGCTGCCTGGGCTGCCTCTTGCCTATCTCCTTTGCCTTATTTCTGGTTCTTCTTTACTTGTCTCCTTTGCCTTGTTGCTGGTTCTTCTTTTCCTGTCTCCTTGTCTGTCTCCTTTGCCATCAATGACAATATTTCCAACAGATGATTGCTTGGGGGATGGAGGATCTACATGAGGAAGATGTTCCTCAACATATTTTCGACTCCATGCCTTGGGTGGAGATTCTTCAGTTCTATCCTTGCAGTTTCTTGAGGACAAGCAACATTTGGGAGGGGAGGATTGTAATATTCCCATTTTAGCACATGGCTAAATGGAATATTAAAATTTTGCTTTTATCACCTTGCAGCTTAATAAATGGGTAAGGGAACCCATTCTTATTGAAGACATGAATAAAATCCCTCATAATGTGAAAGGGATCATTAGAGCAGCTTCATTTTGCACCCTCAAGTGTGAAAAGGGGAAAATGCATGAAGACAAGGTCATGTTTGACCAAGTCAACAACGCTGCCATAGGAGGAGTGGAACACTTTATGAGACAACACAGTGTGAATGAGGAAGAGGATATTTGATGGAGGAAACCCTAATGGATGGGGCCCATGGAGAGAGAGCTTTAACTTGTTTAAAAGGAGGGCAAGGCAGCCATCGTTATTCATGCTTTGGATTATTGATTTTATGTCTATATAGACATTTTGCATTCTTGGCTGTTTAGCAAGAATTACTGGGGAATTTTTGTTTAGGATTTCTTCACCTTCTTGAGAGGCCTCTTGAAGGATTTTTCTTCATTCTCCACACTTCTTGGCTTAAGGCCAAAGCATCCTCCTCCAGGACAGCGTTATTGTTGCAACAACATAATTCTATGTTGCAGGGTGTTGCAGTGGAGACTCCACAACACCATTTCCTTGGCTCATCTGTCAGAGGAGGGAGCTTCTATTCCTCTGGGAGGTTAGTGAGGGAGATTCAGGAGCATATTGCAGATCATTGGCATCACGCCAAGCTCTTCTCTTCACCAACAACCCCTTCTCTAGACTGCGTTATTTCTGAGTGCACTTGCGGTGGGGACTTGCTCCACTATTTTGGAGGGTGAGATCTTCAGGGATTGGATCAGCCTTTCACCTGAGAGATCCTTTGAATGAGGTTCAACCATCATTTGCAGCATCATCAACTATCTACATCCATTTCCATTTTTTGAGTTGCAGCTACTGCCCAGCAACTCCAACATTTTTGCAGATTTTCCATTTTGTATGTATTTCAGCCAATCCTCCTAAGGATTGTGTATTGTATGTTTCCAGGGGTTGAGATCTTGCTCGCCCTTCTTATTTGAGCTATCTAGTGTCATATCTATATATTATTGACATTTTTCAGCAATTCTCCTTCAAGGATTGCGCAGTCATAGCCAGGGCTTCTCTTGTATAACAGTATTTCTCCATTTTCATGTATATGTTTCATTGAGGCTACATTGCGTAGCTTGAGAGATCATTTCCTCAAGATCTTGTAAACATTTTTTGCTGCTATAATCTAATGTAATGGTTATGTGGATCTTCCGGAATTTTTGTTTTAATGCATTCACTGCTATTTTCCAGCTCATGTTTATGTATTACTGATCTCCACATTGGTAATATCTTGAGATATTCCCAATAGTGTAGCTGTTCCTAATTTGGAATATTACAGACACAATCAAGTGTCAAAGGAGTTTGCTCTACATTTCACTGGCTCAAATATAAAAATTGGAATCTTAAACTTGTTAGTAACCCCTGAGATCATATCTTTGGTGACAGAGATTCCTAGGGGGCAAGATAGATGGTTCAAAAACTTCAAATTTGATATGGAACCATGTAAAGTGTTTCTGAAGCCAGAGTTTTCATAAATATATTTAACCAAGGCAACTCCAAGGAGCTACATCAAAGAAAACTATGCCAACTTTCTCTTCAACATTCAAAGGTATTTTACCTGTGAGGGAAGATATCATAAAGTATATTCATATCATTTTAAACTCCTGTTGCATTTTACTGGCATGATTTGTTTAGATTTTCCTTTCTTCCTGTATCGAAGTATAGCTAAGATGGCAGATAAAGTGCAAATGAAAACTCAAGGATGTGAAACTTCCCTCTTTCATCATGGTCTAATTAAACTGATAGTTTTACATGAAATTCAAAGGATCAACAGAAAATGGTCTTCATTTATGTTTTTATGTGGTTTTGGAGTGGAAAACCAAGATACAGGCATTAACCTAAGGCTAAAGAAACCCCACCAGCAGAAACCAGTAAGCCTGTAATGATCAGGTAAAAAATATTTGTTAAGCTGAAACATAGAAAGCAAGTGAAAGAGAAAGTGAGTAAAGCATCAATGGTTATTCTTGAGACTGCTCAACCTACAAAATAAAAGAGAGTTGAAATTAAAGAAATGACACAAGAACAGTCAGCTGGCAAACCAGTTCAAAGGAGATTAACTAGAAGTCAAATTGCAAAGGAGAAGGGTAAATAAGTGATCTTAGGAGAAATTCCGGGCTTAAAAGGTAACTTAAATGATATTTTACAAGCCATTGATATTGAAGAATCCCCTTTGGTACGGGTAGATTTCATAAAATTTGATGAAGGAAAATCTAAGAAGATGAAATCTTCTAAGAAACTAAAATTCGAGGATGAGGTTGCAGCATTTGTGTTCAAACCCAGAAAGCCTTTAACCAGGAAATCTAAAAATATGCAAGAGTTCAATATTGAGTTAGGGAAAATAGAGGAAGCTTCCATTGTTCAGGAAGAAGTTATAGACCTTTCATCACCAATACTTGAAGGTGACAAAAAGCAGGGTATTTTCCACTCAGACAGAAAAAACCAGTTATGAAGAAATGGAAGAAAAGTTGAAATCAGCTAATTATGAAATTGCTAGACTAAGGAAGAGAGCAAGAAGGCATGCTGCTGAAAAGACAAATTTCAAGAGAATAAAGGCTCTATGGGAACTTGAAAAGGTTTCCAAACCAGAAACAATAAGCAGTGAAGTTCAGTACTTTACTTGGACTGTTCCTGCAATTAAAGAGGCTAGATTTGTGAGAATGATGAATGTTCAGTTAAGGACTACCAACAAGAAACTGAGGAGGTATATTGAAGACCTAGAAATACAATTGAAAAAATCTGAAGAGAAGCTACAACAACAATGAAACATGGCAATAAATGATAAATCCTTGAAACAGTTTTGTCACGAAGAAAAATATCATTTTTGAAGGAAAAAATATTTTAAAGCTATTTGATGTTGATATCAATCCTTGAAATATTTTAAATACCCTCAAAACTATAAATTTTTGAAAAAAATGTGTTAAAGGGAGCATACACAGCAGTTTCGTAGCGCGATATGAAACTGCTGAAGGTGAATTTTTGGCATTTTATGCATGTATTTGGGAGGTAAGGACTGCTGGTTTTCAAATTTTGGTGTTTCTGGTGGGAAGATAAAGATCACAAATGAAGACTCAGATTGAAAATCAGAAGAAATAATGGTCAAAAGAAGTGTTTTACAGTGATATAAAAACTGCGCTACGAAAACAAGCTATTTTCGTAGCGCAGTCATGTTTCATCTCCTTTCCATTTTTTTCGAGGATTTATTTTTGCACAGGTGGAAGGTTGAAGTGTTAATGGAATGTTAGCACATGTCATGTATACAAAAAAATCATCAATGCTAGCAAATCTGTTCGAAGATAAGCATGGAGGTTAAGGGCTAAAAATCAGGAACTCTGTCTCCTGGTTTTTAGGGCAGTTAGGTCATGAATCAACAGGGTTTACTACAAGGATGGAAGCATCATAAAGGTCAAAGATATGGATTGGAAGCTGTCAAAGAAAGTATTTAAGTTTTAGATAAGGTTGTGTGAAACATGTTTAGGAGTTTCACTCCTATTTGTATTATAACTCCTAAAATATAGTTAGTTGTCAGTTTGTAATTAAGAGTTTGTTTTATGAGTAGATAGGTGTCAATTTTAGAAATTCGAATTCTCCTAATGATGCATCATGGAATCCAAGAATGTAAAGACTCTATATGAAGCATGAGGTCGAATTCCTCAAGGTTGGCATTTTCATTAGCAAAGCAGTTGTGTTATTGTATGTTACTGTGATCTTTCAACTTAATACAAAGATTTGTTTGACTACTTAAGATTCACAAGAATTTTAAGTGTATCATATTTCTATGGCCTTTTTCAATCACCTATTTGCAGTGGTATGAGCATGTGTTACTTAGAATTCATTGGATAATGATCTAACTTCCTTTATATGCTTGTAGATTGTGTTTATTCACTGTGTTACTGTTTCACTTATAAACCTAAACTCCAAATGCCTTGACTTCCATGTTTGATAGATTATGATGTTTTGTTGAAAACTATATTGACTCCATGGCCTAATGAGTGTTTGCTAATCTTTGATTCAACCAGTTATACATTTTTATCCTTTTAATTCCTAGAGTTAGCCATCTAATCATTAATCAAAAATCTTAAACCTATTGAGAGAGCCCTCTCAGGTTGAGGAGGCTAAGCCTCAGCCAAAAGATTGGTTTGAAAGAGTTACTCATAGTCTAATTGATGAGCAGCCTCTCAGGGTCAGATTTTGTGATAACATGGTACATATGAGCTATGATATTGGCCCATGGTATTGTAACAAAGCCTATTTACAAGTTAATAATAATCCATGGTAAAGTGGGGTGAATGTCCATGGTTACGAATCTTGTTATATTGTAGGTATTGAGTTTTTATGTATTTATTAATGAAATTTAAATATGGTTACAAAATTATTATTTTAATTTATAAGGTAAAATGGATCTTAACTTATAGCTACTACTTATATGTTCTATATTTTAATGTGATATGTATATTATGATTTTCTTTTATCTAAAAAGTTATTTGAAATTTTAATAATAAAAAGAAAATTACAATATAACAAATTGATTTTTATTATTTTTACTTTTTATGGACACTACAACATCTCCCCCAATATGGTTACAAAATCATTATTTTAATTTATAAGGTAAAATGGATCTTAACTTATAGCTTTTTTTTTTCACAAAGAAAAAATTCGTAACTTTTCATTAAAGATAGGTTACATGTTACATATGCTGGTAGTGTACTACTAATCAGTCCAAAGACTATTACAATTCTGCCACTTAGCCTTCATGCAAGCAGTAAACAGTCCCAAAAATATGAATATCTTTTTAGTATAGTGCCAATGTTCACATAGCAAGTTCGGTGCATAACTTACTAGCAAAAGAAACGAAAACATATAAAAAGTAAATATACATGCCGATAAATAAAACCAGGGAGATAGTCACAAAATTCTCCCAAATAGCTGTACAACTAGACAACCATCTATGCAGGTGCCTCCTCTATAAAAGGCCGATGAAAATATCTGTATACATGTCCACCATAGTGTACTGTAAAGTGCCAGGTGCCCCAGTTTAGCTCCGAAGCTTCTTTGGACAATTGGTCAGCCACTTTGTTCCGAGACCAAAGATCTGGATGGAGTTGCAGTGAATGTCTCGAGCAAAAGTTAGAAGAAGTCTTAGGAATTGCAATTCGGCATAGTTGTTTGAACCCGGTCCCAATCCCATCCTGATTTTGTAGTGGTGATGATCATTTAAAAAAATTATTGCGCCCCCCCCACAGCCCTGTGCGTTGGACGCACCATCGAAATAGGCCCATGCATGACTGTGATCAATAATTTTAGGTGACCCGAGTGGAGGATTACTGAGAATACGGTCCACGGGCAAAAGATTAAAAGTAGCAATAGAGGCAGCACAAATGCGTTCACAGTCAATAGGAATATCATTGAATATCTGCTTGTTGCGTCCGATCCAAATCTCCCATGCCACAATCAGTGGGAGGTTGCGCATTATTGGGCCGTTAACATAGTGCTGCCACCAATTTGTCCAAGCTTCGATTAAAGTACCACCCTGCCAGATATGATTACTGCCCAGACCAGTGATGACCCGAGTCCAGATTCCTTTGATGACAGTGCACAGCAGGAATAAATGGGTCGTGTCCTCGCAGTTTGCAAGACAGTAACATCATTGTGATGCCCCATGATATGCTCGTATGTGGAGAAAATCCATGGTAGGTATGCATTGATTAAGGATGCACCAAAAAAGGGTTCTGTGCTTGTGCGGGGCCTTCAATTTCCAGATAATGTGCCACCACCATGCTTTGTTAACTTATATCTACTACTTATATGTTCTATATTTTAATGTGATATGTATATTATGATTTTCTTTTACCTAAAAAGTTATTTGAAATTTTAATAATAAAAAGAAAATTACAATATAACAAATTGAATTTTATTATTTTTACTTTTATGGACACTACAACATGTACCCCATACTAGGCTCTATATTACTTTTAACCTTTTAGTATTATTTAATTTAGGCCACATGTAAACGTTTACAAATATTCTACATCTTATAAATTCAACATATTGAGCTGAGATGTAATTTTTTGTTACATAATTTCTTACATTACACCTATACATCTCCCTTATACTGAGTTATAAAGTGCCTCTAGGTAAAATAAAGTAAGATATGATACCCTTTTTTTAACAAGGTCGGGTGTTATGTTATATTCGAAAAAAAGGAGAGATTTTCCTTGTTACAATCTGATGCTGTTGAGGACAAACAAATAGGGTAGCAAACAAAAAATGCTGAGCCTCCTTTATGTCGACTGTTCAAGTTATACTACATTAAAGATTCAGGATATATTCTGATAAACTGAGAAAGTAGGAAAACAAATTTAAAAGACATATGTAGAAAAGAGAGGGGAGGAATGAGGATCAATCGATGCTGATTGGCCATCCAGTTGATGCATTAGTGTTGTCTTCAGGACCAACATTTCTCACATTGTTGGAGCTGGAGCTTGGAGCTAAGCATTTCTCTATAATATATTTCAGAATCTAAAGAGATTCTTCGACATGCGAGCAACGGTTGGTGAGCTCATTGAGTTGATTCTGGAAGGACCGAGCCCTGTGCTGGAGGAGATTCATATCAACTTGCTACTTTTCATCCAAGATCCTCTGCTAGACACAGATCTGTTCCATTTATGCCTGCAAGTTTGCAAAATGGAAGTAGTCTTCACTGCGTGCCATGTTGTAAGAGGATGAGGAGGGGGCAATCAGAGATTTTGAGGGGGAGTAAAAGGAGCAGGGAAGGAGCGCAAGGGAGGGGATGTGCAGAGAAGAGAGCAGGGGAAGTGAACAAGGGGTGAGCAGCAAATGGCAAAGGAGCTGCGAAACAGAGCTGTGGGTATCAACATATAAGAAGCACGAGACAGAGATAGAAGGATAGGCACGATGCGAGAAGTAGTGTGGCGATGCAAGGAGGAGAGATAAATAATTAGCACGGGCATGGAGGAGGAGGGAGTAATGCCTGGGAGATCGAGGAGATAAGATCACGGGAGGGGAGAAATTGAAGGTATGGGGAAGTATGATAATTTCAGAAAGATTATTGCAGAGAATCAAAAAAAGAAGATATTTTGACAAATATAGGATCATGGCAAAGATATGAAGGATAGGCCATCATGACTGTGGATTTGACCGACTCGTCTTCTGCAGGTTTTGTTAGCCAAGTTGTTCATGAGCTTGTTGTTAGCTTTGAGAATGTGATGGAAGGAGATATCCTTCATATCTTTAGTCAAGGTATGACATCTTCTGATAATCCTGTGTAGAGCTATGTTTTGGATTGGAGAGACTTTTAACATCATGCTGATGATAATGGCTGAATCCCCAAACACCATTGCATTTGTCATATTGTATCTCTTTATCAATTGGAGACCTTGGAGGAGGGCGTAGGCTTCGTCTTTTTTTTTAGATAGAGAGCCAAGACCCCATTCGAAAGATAACAAGACGCTACCATTTTCATCTTTAATGAGGCCTCCAGCTCCAACAATACCCGAATTTGATTTAGAAGCTCCATCAAAGAAGAGGGATGTTATTTTCCAACTATCGAGCCATTCGATAAATTCTTTTTATTTAAGTCTTATCTTCCAGTTTTCTATATGATAGAGTTGAGTAATTGGAGATTTGAAAGGGTTGGGACTGTCTAAGACTCTACCTAGAAAATTTATTTCATCTACTTGAAGTTCGGTGAAGTTGATATTACCAGCGCGTTTTGAGAGATTAGTTTCTATGGTGAGGCTCCAAGTCTTGTTATAGAATTTCCTTAGAGATGGTTTTTTATTGTTAAAAATAATATTATTTCTTGCCAACCATATGTTCTAGAGAAGCACATAAGGTAGGGTATCCCAGACCCTTTTGGTTATGTTATTTCCCTTGTTCCCCCATGGATATTATTTTTTTCGAATTTTTTATCAAGTCTGGAGTATTGTTGATGGAGTCTAAATCAATCTAAGAGAAAGGAGTGATATCTTTCCAGCACTGGATTGCAAAAGGGCATTTCACAAATAGATGTAATGTAGTCTCTTCTGCGCATTGACAGTTGGGGCATCTAGATGGGCCATTTACACCTCTCTTTTTTTAACTGAGGTTAAGATCTTACCTTTAAGGAGAGTCCATATAATTTTTTTATATCTTTGGTATGGCTTTATACTTCCAGATGAGCTTCCATATAGGCCATTACGGAGAAGGGAATTGCTCTTTTAGAATTTTAAAATAAGCTACTTTGATAGAGTATGAGGACCCAAAGGGATCCCATCGAAGACTATCTTCACTACCTTTCAACAAAGGTGCTGCACCATGAAGCATTACTTTACATTTTATTAGATCGTCCTCAAGATGTGGGGGGACTGACAGGAAGTCCCAATCAATCCAGGTGTTTGTTTGCACATCCCACCTTGAAATCTGATCTAAGGAGTTTAAATCGAAATTCCAAAGGTGGTTTTGAATTCAATGAGTGCCCGACCTTTCTTTAAGGGGAGCTTGCCCCATAATTCGGTCATTCTAGATGTTTGTGTTGCTTCCCCCTTGAGGAAATTTGGAAATATTTCTGCTAATAAAAGGGTTGGATTTATTGCATAGAGCCCAGATTCTAGAGTAGGGCCTGTTTGGAATGTCGTGGTCAAGGAGATTTTGTCTAGGTGCACTGAGATATTTGGATTCCAGAACATGTTTCCACCATGAGTGTTGTCCACTGATCAGGTGCCACACAATCTTTCCCCCGAAGGCATTGTTCAAAAGTTTTGGGATACAAATTCCGAGCCCTCCATTTTCTTGATTTTGTGTGACTTGTCTCCACTTGACTAATTTGTATTTCTTCTTCTCTTTTTTCCCTCCTTGCCAGAGAAATTGTCTTAAAGCTGCTTTAATTTTTAGATGTATGATGCTAGGAGCATTAAGCAAGGTAAAGTGGTACAAAGGTAGAGAAGAGAGGGCATATTTAAGGAGGATTAACAACCCAACCATGTTTATCCAGGAAGATCCCCACTGCTGCACTCTTTTTTTCATTTTGTCGATTGTGGTGTTCCATACCTCAAACTTCAAAGGCCCAACATTGATCAACATCCCAAGATAATTGAAATAAGCCCAATTCAATTTGAAAGAGACTCCAAAAATTTGTGCAATGTTGTGAATGGTGTGGTTTGTAGTATTCCATCCATAAATACAAATTTTGTGATAATTTATCAGCCCTCTTGAGTAAAGCATAAATTTTTCAAGAAGAGATTTGAATCTTTGAGCAATAATGCAGGTGGCGCCGCCCATCAGAAGGGTGTCATCTGCAAATTGAGAGTGGTTCATATTCTTGGCTCCATTGCCGAATTTGATTCCAGTGATGATACCTAATCTACGCTTGTGGTCCAAGGCCCTACTGAAGGATTCAACCATAAGGATGAAGAGAAAGGGAGAGAGGGGAAAACCCTGTCTGAGACCTCAGGAAGATTGAAAGAATTTTGCTGGCCTACTATTGATAAGGGGAGAGATCCAGGGGTTTGAAATATAGTCATTGATGAGGGAAATGAAGTCATTGTCAAAACCAATTTTTTGAAGGAAAGAGATGAGGAAGGAAAGTCTCACCCTATCAAAGGCATTGGTAAGGTCGAGCTTCAGGATGAAACCTTTCTCATTTCACATCATACTCAAGTGAATGGCTTCTTGAACAAGGAGAATAGAGTTCGAGATTTGTCTTTGAGAGATAAATCCCCCTTGGTTTTCAGAGATGAGATTGGGAACGTGGGGTTTAAGGCGAGTGGCAGGGATTTTAGTGATGATTTTGTAAGAGGAGTTTCATAGGGAAATAGGTCTGAACCTTGAAAAGGAGGAGGGACAATTTTTTTTGGGAATAAGGGCGAGGTAGGTGGAATTGGTAAAGCCCCCAATCTTCTTCTTCCTTTGAGCCCACTGAATCATTTTGATTAAATCCTTTTTGATTAAGTTCCAATAGGTCCTATAAAAAATGATGGAGAAGCCATCCAGACCCATAGAATTACCTAGTTGCAAATACCATATGGCATTTTGAATTTTGGCCTCCTCTATATCTCTTTTTAGGGTGTTGTTTATCTCCTCCATGATCATCTTTGGCAAGTGATGCAAGAGATCCGAATAATCCTCATGCGCAGCTGGTTCAGTGAGCAGGTTCTTATAGTGATTAAAGGCAACATCCTTTATATATTCTTGGTCTGTCTGGATTATTCCTTCATTATCAATGATGGATGATATGTTATTCCTTGTCTTTCAAACCATAGCTTGTTTGTGAAAGAAAGAAGTGTTTTTTTCACCTACCTAAAGCCACAGGTTTCTAGATTTTATCCTCCACGTCTCCTCTTCTTTCCTATTGATTTTATACAAATGCCAGTAAAGATATTTCTCTTGATCAGAATTTTCTTGGTTCACTCCATGTGTATCAATATAATTATGAATAGCTTCCAGATTTTCTTTGATTTCTGTTCTGGATTTATTAGGTTCCTTGTAATGAAGCTTGGCCTAATATTTCAGATCTATTCTAACCTTCTTCAAATTTGATTCCCAAATGTGCGAAGGAGACCCCTCGAAATGCTACTACCAGGTATAATACACAATCTATCTTGCATCAGGGATATCACTCCAGAGGGGGTTATATTTAAAAGGGAGGGGGCCGAGGGAGAGCTGGTCACCGAGGGAGAGGGTGATAGGGTAGTGATTTGAGGTAGTGGAGGAGAGGATATTAGAGGAGAAAACAAAGAAGAAAGAGAGAAGATGTACAACAAATATGAATCTATCAAGCCATTCCATAATGTTTCCCACTCCAATCCTATGATTAATCCAGGTGAATTTGCGATTTTTTGGGATGACATCAACCAAATCGTGATCTTGGATGATGATTTCAAGCTGGTCTCTTGAAGGATCCGAGTTGAAACTTCCAACTCTTTTTTCATAAGCATGCAAGATCAAGTTAAGATCCCATCCTATGATGATATTTATATTGTCCTCATTATCGATATCAATTTTCATTGTGCTCCAGCAAGCTTCTTTATCCCTATAATGATTAGGCCCATAAATATTATATACAATTATCTCAAAGTTCTCTTTAGTGCTCTGAAATTTTACTTTGATCCAGTTTTGAGTTTTGATAGCTCTTTTTTGCTCCCAAACATTCTGTTTCCAAATGGTGGCTATTCCTCTCGAGGCACCCCTAGATTCCATGTGGGTGCCCATATAGTTCTTCATTTTTCTTATAATGTTTTCCATGTCATGATATCCTTGTTTAGTTTCTTGAAGGAGAATGATATCAGATTTTTCTTGATTCATAAGGTCCCTTAGAGCTGAGTTTTTTGAGGGGTGCCCTAAACCCCTGTAGTTCCAAGAGAGGGCTTTCATCATTTTAGGAATGCAGGATGTGGACTTGTCTTCCCTCCTTGCTCATTATGACTTTCTTCTTTGTTACTTTTCCCTAGAATGAAGGATTCAATAGGGTGCTGAGTTCTAAGGGCTATATCTTTTTGGGCAGCTTGATCTCTGTGATGTTTGGAGGACTTCCTTTCGGGGCCAGTTTTTTTAAGGATTTACAAGATGAATCCATGTTATTTTTCTATGTTTCTAGTGATCCAGGCAAAATAGGGCTCTGAAGAAGAGTTGGGGAGGCAATATTTAGAGGGAGAGAGTTGAGGAGATGAGATATGAATGGGGATGGAGGGTTGAGGAGGGTAATATTCAGAGAGGGTGAGTGAGGAAAAGGGATTGGTAAGTGCAAGGGAGGGAATGGAGGGAAGGCTGAGGGATGGGTCAGAGGGTTGCTGGGATGGGTTAGAGGGTTGTTGGGAGGAAGGAGAGGGATTGGGCGAGGAAAATTTGAGAGGAGGGATAGAATGTGCTGAAGGATTTCTAGTGTTTCTGGGGTTCAAAGCAGTCTTCTTTTTTTTAATAGTTTCCCATTAGGTTTCTAGAACTGGGTTTTTAGTATCAATAGCTTTGGAGCATCTATTAGAAAAATGACCGTATTCGTGACATATCTTGCACTTGAATGGGATTTTATCGTAGTCTAGCTACTGTATGTGGGTCCAGTTGTCAACTTTAAGCTTGATCACTTCAGGAAGACCTTTACCCAGATCCACTTCAATGCATATCCTAGCGCAAGATTGCATGTTGTCCTTCGGCTCACTTCAATCGATGAATTTTCCTACTGCGTTTCCGATAGCACGTACGGAATCATCACCCCAACAGTGCAAGGGGAGATGAGGAAGTCAGACCCAAACTGGGACAACGTTTGGCACGTCAAGTTCAAGATCAAAGTCAGGAGTCCATTTTTTGAGGTAAAGCCCTCTGGTGTCCATGAAGTAAGGTCCATTCCTGAATATCAAATCCTTATCTTCTTTTGTTTCAAAATGAAAAGTGAAATAGCCTCTGCCACTGAATATGATTGAAAATTTTCCACTAATCTTGTCCGCCAAGTTGCGCTCAATCCATTTTTGAATAGTCTTCGGAGAGGGCCACAGACCAGTGAATTGTCCAATGATACCCTTCTTAGCAAGAGAAAGAGCAGCCATATGTGGGATAGTCAAGGGAAGGGCGACTTCCTAAATAAATTCGAGTTTCTTGACAAATTTCGAGATTTTCGGTCTACGGTGAGGAGGATCTAAAGAAATGATCAGAGCTGAGAAAAATTGAGCCTGATCAGGTTGAGGGTCCACCTCCGAGATGGTATTCGGAGGGGCCATGTGCGCTGGAGTAGGCAGCAACAGGGCACAACACCGTCTTCAGAAGGTCGTATCCATGACACCATAATGAATTCCCTTCAGCATAAATTTAAAAACTGGAAGGAAATCCTAAATCATTAGAAGTCAGATATGATACCTAACTTCTAAATGTAACCCTAAATACATGCAACAACAATGCTCACCAAGGATATCAATACTACCAAAAAAATTACATCACTAACAATTAGAAGCACACATAAAGAATTAAAAAGAAAAACTATAATGTCAAACACACACTTGGGTAACGTTCAAACTTCCATAACCAACAGTCTTTAATTTTAGATTTGTAATGCTTACATATAAATGGCTTGATGAGCTTCAACTACTAACTACTATTTTTTACAAAATATTAAAGGGATTTCATTCTTGTCCCAATCTTACCTAGGCTTACAATAAGTGTATTAAAAACCAACTTAGATCCATTTAACTCTGGATCTAGCAAGCCCTGAAAGGGATCAAATCTCTTTTCACTTTAAAAGAGGTTTGTAGCTCAAGAGATTTGATCCCTCTCATCGCTTGGTAGATCATAATTAAGATGGATCTAAGCTAGTTTTAAAAATAATATAATTTACAATATTTATTTCATGTCTAAAATAAACTTAAGTATTAGTGTTTTGTTTGCTAAATGTTATTTTTATAAATTAATATAAATTATAATATATTATTAATAATTTATGTTAAATTTTTTGGAAAAAATCATTTCATTTATTAATTAGACTACCTAAACTTAATTCATATTCTTGATAAAAAAATGTCATTACCTTTAATTTGTTTTTTACAAAGTCAGTTAGTGTGATATCTATTCCAAAAAAAAAAGAGCAAGCTCCTATTACAGGGAGGGTTTAAAAAGGAGCAGAATTAGGGAGATAAGAGAGGGAGCGTAGTCCCGGTTACCTAAAGCCTTGTTTCCAAAACTTCCTGAATTTCCTACAACATTTTTGGCATACTGCCTTACAAAATGAAAAATCAAAGAAACACGTTTACTTAACATAATGGAAAAGGATTCCCTGGATGCGGGTGTTAATGTTTTATTTGGCCTACCACCACCTGGACATGCTGACTCAGGGTCGCCGTCCTCCTCATGAGGAGGCACATGGCCATGGAAAGATTATTAAAGACTGTGGTGTGGTTAATTCTTACTCCACCACCCTCGATCTGTATGTTGCATCCTCTCTACATCGGGTTAGCATTTATGACATTCTTCCTACATTCACTCTGCCTTCTGTGCCATTACGTCTCGTGGAGCCATATATGGACCCTAAGGTTGTGTATTCACATTTATATTGTGCCTTCTCTCCCTCTCTCAGCCTTGGTTCCATCTCCCCCTGCGCCTTTGCTCCTGCCAAGCCATTGCATCACACCTCCGTTCATTCAGCTCTTTGTCATGACGTTGAGCCTCCTCCTTCGTCTCCTTCACAACCCCGCACCTCAACTTCAAATATGCTCTGCTGCCACCACATGTTTTTCCATAGAGGTGGTGGACATGGGCTCCCTTCTCATCCTCCCATTCACGCCATGAATGACAGAATAGTGGACTTGTCTGTAAATTGGGTTGAGCCTGAGGTCTTGGACCCCCATAGCCTCTCCACTCACCTATCTTTGCACATTCCTTATGCCTCTGTTGAACCCTCTGGCTTTGGATCTAGCTCCAAGAAACATATTCGTAAATCCACCATATCCCACACCTCCTTGAATCCCCCTCACAAAATGGTGGCTTTGCCAGTTCAGTTGGACTTGAACAATGATGGAAGTTGCAGCTTAGACAAAGATGGCACAAATGCTGGAACATGTGCCCGCTCGAACTCCTCTCCATCGTTGGACGCCCAGTTGTCCAAGCTCAAGGAGGACGAATCTAAGTACAGGTGCCGAATTGAGGAAGAGTCACCTCAACCACCGATGAAGGATGACAAAAAATTGATATATTAACCTCTGGCTTTCCTCTTGTCTCTTCTCTATGTTTTGGTCCAGTTGGTCTAGTTATGGTTTAGTTATTTTGCCTCTTTTTAAGCACTGCATAAGTATGTTTAAAGCTGGTTTCCCTATACGGGTAGAATTTTCTATGTTTCATGGACAAATTTCATGGGCTGGTTTCCTCTTCTGGGGAAACCCCTATTTTTCCATTTTGAACTTGGTATTTCCCGCCGGAATTGGGTAACCCAGCAATTTCAGAGGATGAAAATGTAAATCTGTGACCTGTATTTTATAATAGAAGTGGCCATATTTAAAAGAAAAACATGATGGAAAAGGATTAATATATACCGAGTGGAGATCCTTCTTTGTATTCTGAGATCTACTAGTTATTGTTGACTGAGTGTTCTTGCTGTGAACTTTGTTTAATGCGTTTATGGATAGAGTTTCCCCCCTCCCAATTTAGAGTGATGCTCTTAAGATAGCTGATAGTCTCTTCCAAATGAGAGCATTTGTAGATAGCATCTATTTCTTCCTTCTGTCCTTCAAGCTACCTATTCAAGTCCAAATTATATGATCTTACATGAAACTTCAAGTCTTGTATTGTCTCTCTTATATTGTCAATCATGTATTTGTTGGCTATACTCTTGGCGCATCTCTCATTTTGAGAGGACCTTTGTATTGAGTTCATATCCATTTCTGCTTGTAGAGGAGACTTCTGGTCGATTTGTTGATGGTGAGAGGTAGAGTGATGATCCCTCTGTGTGTTGGAGACAAAAAGAGTTGGTTGTGCTTCCAGATGCACTCTGATGACTAGGAGAAGGAATATGTTGAGACTGCATAGCTGCACTGCTAATTGGAGGATCGCACACCTTTTGAGTAGAATAGCTATAAATTCAATAATATCAAGGGTGACAGTGAGGGAGGCTTTGGAGAGAGATTTGCAGGGTTGTGCAGAGGGAGATCTCATACAAATTATCAGAGAATGCGAGTAGGTAGAAAAAAAAAATTGAAATACAGAAAAAAGGCCGATGGATGAATAAAGAATAGGAAGCGCATGAATGACACACAACTGGGAACGAAGGAGATGCTTGAGACACAGTGCACCCGCTGATAGAAGAGTGGGTGAGAGGATGGAGAGTTGAAAGCGTAAATGATGGAGAGGGATGGGTTCGTGGGAGGTTGGAAGGGGCAGAAAACATGGAGAGAAAAGAGTGTTCGATCTTGACAGGGAGGATAGTCTTGACAGTGATCAAACATGACAGGAAGAGGGATAGGGATCGAGCCCAATCGAGAGGAACATGAAAAAATATGATTAAAACCATAAAATCAGAGCGGACATAGTCGATGGGAGAAGGATCAAGCCCGATAGAGAGGAATAATCCAAGTTCGATGCTATTAAAAGGAGAGGAGATGAAAGATTTGAGGGGGATTAAGTCATGATTGGCACGAAAAGACCTGTCATGCTTGAGTATTGCACTACAGGAAGGACCATAATTATACCAAGTCTGAGAAGGATCATTGTTCACACTGGATTCCCTGTTAATTTATTTTGTTAAAATCCTCATGCTGTTATGATATGACTATGGCAGGGGAGGGGAGCAGACCTTGCTAAGGTATTGGGGTGAAAGATACCTCATTTTGGATTCTTGTTTCGCCTTCGGGTCGAGCTACTGCTCGGTTGGCCTGGTTATCCACACTAATATTATTTTCCCGTAGTATGTGTTTGAAAGTGACATTGTCCAGAGCTATCAGATTTTGCCTAATTATGGTGACTATTTGGCCCATTGTTGCATTTGAAGGAGTTCTCAAGATGAGCATGGCTTGAATAATTATAGCTGAGTCTCCCATGATTATTGGATTTTGAATTTTCCTTGTTTTGAGGATCATGGTGCCCATCAATAAACCATATGCATCAGCCCTGTTGTTGGAGGTTTTTCCTAATCCCCATTCATAGGTGACGGGATTGGTTCCACCTAGATCTAGGAGAATGCCCCATGCTCCTATTCTACCCAGATTGTTTCTTGATGCTCCATCAAAGAGGAGGCAGTGCTTGTTCAAAATTTTCATCCACAAAATGAAATCATTCTTTTTTAATCTTATTTTCCAATTTTGGATGGGAGTTTTTATTTTGGGATTGCTTGTACAGATGCTTCTACCTATTGAAAATATTATCCATATCCTCTCTTCCTATTGGAGCTGGTTGCTGTCAATTGCTCTCAATCCTTCCATGTTTAAAAATTCTGTTGTGAGACCCCATGTCTTTGATAGAACTCTACCAACATTTGGAGGCTGAATTTTGAAAATTTGTTGATTTCTAGATAACCAGATCTACCAACAAAGGAAGGATGGAAGGCTTTCACAAAATATTTTAATGGTGTGCTTTTGCTTTAGAGAATAGAGATATTTTTTTTTCCAATCTATGAAGAAATATTTAAAGGTACTTGAGAAATTTAGGTCGATTTCCAATGGAATCCCTAGCAGGTTTCAACATTCTTTTGCAAAGGGACAGTCAAGGAATAAGTGCCAGATAATTTCTTCATCATTCAGGAACATGGGGCACCTTGAGGGACCCGAAAAGCATTTCATTTTGAGGTTTTCTGAAGTAAGGACTTAAAATTTTAAAAGAGTCTAGAGAAATATTTTAACTTTGGGTAGACTTTCAGCTTTCCATACTGACTTCCATGGTGCCCAATCTTGATTATTTTGTTGTGCTTTTATGGTAATATACCCTGATTTGACCGAGTAATCTCCTCAACTTGGGTCCCAAATGAAGGTGTCTTGGGCCTCTTGATTAGTGGGAGTTGATCCCTTAAGTCAACCGACTAATGAATCCCATTGATTTTTTAGGTAGTGTGGCAAGTTAGGTATGTGCCAATCCACCCAATATCTATTCTTCCAGTGAGAGATAGAGTGCAAGGTGATCAACCCCTTATCACTCATCCACCTTTTTAATTCATGGAGATCTGTATAAGAGGAATTTGGAGAATTCCCTATTATTCTATCTTCCCATAGTAGAATAATTTTTCTGTTTCCAGAGAGCTTAGAGGTATGATTTATGATGACGAGGAGGAATTTTTTAACAAGCTTCCAGACTTGCGAGCATGGTCTGGTTGGAACACTTCCTTCTAGTAGAAGAGTTTGGTGCTGATTCATATATTTTGAGGCCAGTACTTGTTTCCACCAACAATATTTCCCAGTGATAAGTATCCAAATAATTTTTGCCCCAAGGGCTGCATTCATAATTCCAGGTAACCTAATAGATAGGCCTCCCTTTTCATAGGGAAGTGTTAACTGATCCCATTTTACCAAACTGAACTTTTTGGTTTCAGTCTTTCCACCTAGCCACACAAATCCTCTTATTGTTATCTCTATTTGTTTGTGGGTGTTGGCCGGTGCCGATATTGCTGAAATTGGTAAATTGGTAACACTGTGAGAATGAATTTGATAAGAATCAATCTAGCCGTTAATTTTTTTCAATTTGAGTACTCCATAGTTTTTCCTTCCTATTTTCTTTTGATATAGGGAGTCCTAGATAATGGAAATGGCTTCAATTTTCTTGTGATGGAATCTCTAAAATCTGAGATATTCTTTGTAGGGTGCGAGGGGGAACATTCCAGCCATACATTCGACATTTTTCATTATTTTTTAGCCCACCTGAGACCTCCATGAATTTATCCAACACTTTTTTAAACCTTTTGGAAATAATGCAAGATGCCCCACCCATCAATAGTGTCGTCAACAAATAAGGAGTGATTGATGATTTTAACAACATAGGAGATGTGGAGGTCAGTTAGTAATATATCTCTCCTGCTCTTCTCCAAATACCGACTTAAAAAATCTACCATTATTATATATAGAAATGGAGATAGGGGAAAACCTTTCCTCAACCCTCGAGAACTCTAAAAAAATTCACTTGGCCTTCCGTTTATCAGAGGAGATATCTAAGGTCCCACAATGCATGCTCTGATGATTTCAATTATCTCATTTGAGAAACCAAATTTCTTGAGGAAAACAGTTAGGAAGGTTAAGCTTACTTTATCAAATGCATTCACCATGTCCAAATTTATGATGATTCCTTGCTCTTTCTTTAACATACTTGAATGCAAATATTCTTGGACAATCAACACATTCTCAAGGATCTGTCTATTTGGCACCAAACAACCTTGGTTTTACGATATAATTCCGGGAAGAAGTTTCTTTATTCGATTGGTTATGATCTTTGTGATTATTTTATAAGAAGAGTTTCACAATGAAATATGTCAGGATCTATTGAAGGAGGGAGACCTTGCATCTTTCGAAAATAGTGCCAATTAGGATGAATTAGTGAAACCACCCAACTGTTTTTTCTTGAATGCATTCCTTATCATTCTAATTAGGTACTTCTTGATTATATTCCAATTTTTTCTCTATAAAGAAATTGAAAAACCATCAGGACCAGGTGCCTTGTTTGGGTGAAGAATCCAATTTTTTTTTTTGATTTCATCTTCTTCAACTTCTTGTATGAGCTCTGTTATCCTCCATAGTGTCCCAAGGATGAGAAAGGAGACCGAAGGAGGAAACCTATAACCACTTAGGATTTAGTAGCTAGCCCTACCAAATCAGAGAGGGCTCTCTCTGTTATCTCATAACCAATAAGGTGATTGGATAAGGAAAAAAAAATTAGGCTAGGAATTGAGCTCTAGGGTTTTGAAATTTAGGGTTTTTCTCAATCAGGAGGAGAGGTCAAGGATACTAGGTCAGGTCTCAAAAGATTTCAGTTGCAGGAATATAAAGGGGCAAGGTAGGTATGTTCAGTGAAAATTTGAGGTTGTCAATGTAGTGTAGGGTGGAAAATTAAAGGTTCAAAATAAGCATGAAAAGCATGAGTTCAATTATCAGAAGATACCTAAAACATAAACTTGAAATTCCTCTCAAAACAAAGCATAAGATTTAAGAATTTTGTTTAAAAACTCATAGGAATATCATTGAAAGAAAAGATATGGAAATAAGGATAACTAAACATTCATTAAAGTGATTTACAGAAGAAAAAAACTGTCACAAAGTCATACCACAATAATCCCTATATAATAGTTGCAACTAGCCTATTAATTTCCTGCAAAAAGATGACATATACAAGCTCCAAGCCTTCTACTCTTTGATGTCCAACCTTTGATTCAACTCAATTAGGGCTATATATAGACCAAAAATGCATTCCCCTCTCTCAAGAATCAAATTCATCATTATAGGAAAAATTTACATGATTTTCTCCAAACAAACCTAAAACTAGGGAGGTTAAGAACAAACTCTCCATTTAGACGAACCGATTCACTTTGACTTTAAAAGCATGACTGAGCATGAATATGCATAAAATTAACATCAAAAAGCTTATTTAAATTTAATTACATCATCAAAATATCATAGGGGATTAATTACATCACAAAATTTTGACTTTGACCAAATAAATTCGAAATTCTGGCTTACTGACAGAAACACAACAAATTCCTTAAAAAACACAACAAATTTACAAAACCGCAACAAATTATTTGAGGGCACTTTAAAGTGACTTTTCCTGATCCATTTTCTGATCTGAAGGTAGATTTGGAAAGCTTGGGATGTATAGTTGTCTTTATAACCTTCAATCATACAAAATTACCTATCCAAGGCTGAGAAAAATGAGTTTTCCCAAGACTGCTCCAAAAGCGCAGCGAGGGGGTCAAAACAGCGTCAGAAACCCATTTTTAGCATGTTTTTGGACCTTTTCTCTCAAACTGAAGGCTAACATGGCACACCAGTGGCATATATGACATGTGTAGGTAATAATATATCCATATATGTAAAAAAAATTTCATTTGGTGGCCTCAAGAAAAAGCGCAGCAAATGTTCGCTATGCTTTTGGCAGAGAGGAATTTCCAAAAATTGCCAAAATGACCAAACATTTCCCCAAAATATGGCTCAAAGGTGGAGAAATATATCTCTAACCATAAATTATTTTGCAGAAATTAGAGAAGTTTTGGTTCTTTTGTATGTTATGAACAAAAACCTCCTCCAATTTTCAAAAATACTTTCCCATTTGTTCAAAATCCAAGTTTGAAGGTGGTCACTAAAAATTGCAGAAGCGGAACAAGCTCTCAACAAAAGCGCATCGTGGTCTTTGAGAGGGTGTTTGGAGGCCTTACCATAGGCGTTTTGGCTGAAAGTGGTATGGTTGGAAATATTATTATTTCTTCTACACAATGGAGTCATTAAGAACTGCAAACCCCTGCTCCAAGCCCCTAAAAAAATTGACTTGAAGTCAAGTTGTCCAAAAGTGCAGAAATCCTCATGTAGAAACTATAAATTGGGAATTTGTCTCAAATAACAACAACTGTGCAGAAAATGAAGGATTTTTTTGTTCCTTTATCTCTTATGGATAAAAACCTCTTTCAATTTTTTCAAATTCATCTTCCTTACTTCAGAAACTAATTTTGAATTAGAATTGACCCCATGTGCAATGTAAACCCCAGGCAACCCACATCTTGGAAAGACTTCCTGAGAAAAGGTGAAGCTATGATTTCTTGGAATTTGGTGGGATTATACCTAATTATCTGCCCTCCTTTACACTTATTATTTTAAGTGTGTGTGGTATCTGCTTCCGTTGTGAAACCCTAGCTCACTTGGAGGAAGAATTAGGGTTTAGTTTTGGGAAAATAGGGGATTTGGGACAATCTTGTAGATGGAGGGAAATAAAGGGGTTAGGGGCTGTATAAATTCTAGGGGAAATTTTTGGGGGTAGGGATAGGTGTTATGGAGTTTAGGGAGGTAGAAATTTGGGAAATGGGTAAGGGGAAAGGGTAAAAAAGTTGGAAGCACAGTCCTAGCCTAGGAAAGTGTAGTGTAGGTTAGGGTTTGTAGGGAAATGAAGGAAATGAGGGAAACAAGCATGGGGAAAGGTAAAGGAAGGTATATGGAGGGTAAGGGAGGATGTTTGAGCACAAAAATTAGGGTTTACGACATCAAATGAAGCAAAATGACTAGGAGACCAAAAAAACGCAGAAAAACCCTAAGATAGGGTGTTTCACTGAGCTATATGAAGAAATTGAAGCACAGGAAGGGTAAAGGAGGTGTGAATGTAGCCCACTTACTTGCTGATGATGGGATGGACTTGTAATTTGATGAAGAAAACCTATGCAATGAATTATTTTTCTTCCTTTTCAAAAGCGCAACACCTTGGCCAGAAACGCAGGAAGGATTCCAGAAACGCAGCGAGGGAGAGAGAATAATTCTCTAGAGGAAAGAATTCGATCTTCTAAGGGCTCGAATGCACTTTTCTGGTGGAGAGGAGCTCTTATGAAGATAAAACAAGCATTTAGAGTGCTTTATTAGTATTTTTATAGACTCGAGGTCAATTTTTGCTTAAGTTATGGAGGTGACATCATTGATCTTTTTGAGAAATGACGTGATGTGACTTGCATCATGATCTTATTTGAAATGAAATGTTACCTTTACCATTATTCCTTTTGTTCCTAAGTTGCTAACTTCCTTTAATGATGACTCAAATGATAAACATGACTCCTTTAAATTTTAAATGAATTACATTATGATGACAAATCAAGTGGAAACCTAGACAATGACCTAAATTATGACATATTAACCATTTCGTGACCTAAGACACCTGAATGAAGACATGACCATGATCAGTGACGAAGGTAGGTGGAGGGAGTAGCAGTGACCTAGACACACAAATGAATGATCAAATTTTATTTGAAAATTCATTTGAAACTATAAAATTTGACCTAGGACCCTATTAACCATATGAAAGAGCACATTTGATCACTGGTGACTCACAGACACTAACAAGCTCCATATTTTGATCAACGCTTATCTTTTTGGGAACATGTTGTAGAAACGTCTCATAATCTTCAATTTATCCACTTGCTATTAGGAAGTTTTTAAAATGTTTATATGCTCCTTGTTTTAAATCATTTGGGCCTCTTATATCCCTTCCCTCAATTTGAATACTGCCAATCTAATTTCTAGTCCTTCTAATTTTCATTGAGTTGTGGAAAAAGGATGTGTTCTTGTCCCCTAATTTTAACCATAGAATTTGAGATTTTAGTCTCCACACCTCTTCTTCTATTCCATTTCCTATGTAAATTTCCCAATAGAGAGCCTTTTCCTGAATTTGGCTTTCTTTGGTTTCTTCCTTAGTTTCCTTTGTCTCTTGAAGTACCTCCATTTTTTGATTAAACTAGCCTTCCTTTTCTGTGTTTTTTTGTCATTTTCCTTGGCCTGGAGTTTTAATTCCTTTCTCAAGTTTTTTAATTTTGTCTCCCACACAAAATAAGGAGAGCCACAGACTCTTTGAGACCATACTTCTGTAATTATTTTTTGCAGATACTCATTGTTGTTCCATGTTGGCCAATATCTAAAAGGGATGGGACCTTGGTTTCCCAAATTTCCAAGAGAGATAACCACCATATTGTGATCAAATTCTATTGTATGAATAATCCTTGACGCTGTTGAGTTGTAATTGGATAAAATGCTATCCTGAACGAGGATGCAGTCTAGTATTTCCTTTATGTTGCTGTTGCCTATTCCTTTGTTGCTCCATGTGTACTTTCCGTTTTTAGGAGGGATGTCAAGAAAATTATATATTTTCATTATATTTTCTATTGCATCCCTTTATGTGTCTATGTGGTACATTCCTCCGAATTTCTCATCCACATTGAGAACTAGATTAAGGTCACCTCCCAATATTACTTTTATGTTTGGAAATTGTTTAGGGTCTATTTATCAGTGTTCCAACATTTTTCTTTCTCCCTATAATGGTTTGGTGCGTATATGTTGAACACACATTATTTCTCATTGGTGGCTATATCTTTTAAGTATCTTATGATCCAATGCTGCTCTTTCTTTTTCTAAAGTAGCTCCCATTTTCCTTTTCTCCGTAGAGTACATATACCCCCCGAGGCCCCTAGAACTTGTTGAGTTGTTCCTTCATAATTTTTTAATTTTTTGATTATTATTTCAGATTATTGGGCATTGGTTTTGGTCTCCTATAGCATTAGTATGTATAGGATTTCCATTGCTAATATATCTTTTGTTTCATTGATTTTTGTTGATGTCCCCAAACCACGACAATTCCAGGAGACCATAATTATTATTTATTTTGATTGGTTGCTGAGGGACCTTTCCCTCTGTGGTGATGTTGGTTTTTCTCCTTATTTCCTGAGATTTTCCCAAATAAGGAGTCTATGGGTGGCTGAGTGCCCATTGCCATTTATTTTTCTGCCGCTTCATCTCTCAACTATTTGTTTGAATTGCTTCCTGATTTTTTAATTTTTTATTATTTTTATGTTCTATGGAGAGTAAAGAGTCTTTTGATTGGGTCCTTGTAAATATTCTATCAATTGAGGGAGGAGGAGGGATGTGAGGGGTATCGGGGGAAGCTGGAGTGAGGAGAGGAGGGAGGGAGTGGTGAGGGGAGGGGGGAGAGGAAGAGATAAGAATGGGAAGGTTTTCAAGAGGACCAAAAGGGTTGGTAATTGGGAGAGAGGAGAGAGTAAGAGGAGGGATGAGAGGAGGAGACGAGGAAGGAGGAGGGCCAGATTGGGAGGGTGCCAGAGGTAGGGTAGAGGGGGGGGGGGGGTTGGTTTGTTTTCTTCTTTTTTCTTTTTTACGTGTTCCCATTTTTCTTCCAGAGCTTCTACATCTTCATTTTCTTGTTTTTTCGGGCACCTGTTTGAAAAATGACTGTATTCATGACATACCTTTCATTTAAATGAGACCTGCTCATAGTCCAGCTACTGTATGCCCATCCATTTATCTACTTTAATCTTCACTACCTCCGGTAAGCCTTTTCCTAGGTCGACTTCAATGCATATCCTCACACAGGCGTGCATGTTATCCTTTGGCTCGCATCTGTCAATATATTTTCCCACAAAATTCCCTATTGCCCTGACTGATTCATCGCCCCAATAGTGGAAGGGGAGATGAGGAATTATGACCAAAAAAGGGACTGTGCTTGGCATGTCCATTTCAAGTTCAAAGTTTGGCATCCATTTGTTTAGATAGAGACCTCGCATGTCCATGAAATATGGGCCATTTCTGAATATTAGGTCCCTGTCTTCCCTTGTTTCAAAATGGAAGGTGTAATACCCTATTCCACAAAATCTGGTAGAGATTTTCCCAGTTATTGAAGAGGATCAATTCCTCTCAACTGACTTATGAACCGAGCGATGATAAGGACAAAGGCCTATGAACTGGCCAACCAAGCCACGTTTAGAAAGGGACAACGATGCTATATGAGGGAGGGAAGGAGAGAGGAAAATCTTAGGAATATCATCTAGTGTCTTCACAAACTTTGATATGAAGGGTATGGTTCTTGGGGGACCAATGGAGGAGATCAGAGATGTGAAAGAATCGACGGTTTCGTCATGAGAAGAGGCCATGACTCAGGGGGAGGGTCCCCATATGACAGAGGGTCCGGAGGTTCTATTGAAGACAGTAGGAGGCCGCACCATTCGGGATGAAATAGAAGGGGTTGAGGGATGTCGGCCCTTAGGGCGCACACGCAGGGGAGATTCAAATCGCCTAAGAGCAGTTTTTCCACACACAAAAAAATTAAGTGGTATCATAACCTTTAATTATTTATCCATTTTAAATTATAGTATTTAATTCTTCATTAATTTATTTATAATTTTGAGATTTCAATTATAGATTGAGATGGACATTTCCATATATATATATTATTTACTATAATTATTGTTGAAGATTTTAATGAACTTTTCATATAAAAATATTTGCATTTATTAAATCATTAATATACAATTATATTTTATATTAATTATTTTAATGGACCACGCAAAAAAATTGTATAATAAATTTATTACTATGTTAAATTTTGATGATCAAATTTAACTACTCTAGATTAATATTAGTTATTTTGTATTAAATTTAATTGGTTTTAAAAATATTATTAAATTATCAAATTTTTTTATTTTTTTTATCAAATTAAATATTATAAATAAATACCACTTGAGTCTATGACTTACGAAACCTTTCATTTTAAGTTGTTGGATTTGATTATGTTAAAGTAGATTTTGAGAAAAGAGATAACCTATGGTTTTGTACTTTACATTTATTAATCTGTTAGTTTTTGCTCATAGTTTTGTTAGAACCCATGGTTTTGTACTTTATATTTATCCAAGTTATTAATTTTTGTTTGTTAATTTTATTTTATAAATTAAGATGACCGAGATAGATGATTGTAGGGTGAAATTATTTGAGGTTAGTTTAGATTTTTGATTATATATATATATATATATATATATATATATATATATATATATATATATATATATATATATATATATATATATATATATATATATATATATATATATATATATATATATATATATAGTTTCCTGAGGAAATATTTAGGTAGATCCACCCAAAGGGGTCGCATCCCATCAAATTATTAGCAGAGTCTAACCCCAAGGGCCTCAAGGAGAATTGACCCCTTAGCCTCACATTATAGTGATGGGAACTCAACCAATTGATCTAACCCTTTGGGAAAGAAAATTTATATTTATATATGTTTTAATTTGAATTTAATTAAAACATATGAAGTTGACATTTACCTTTTTTTTTATATTTTTAAATGTTGAAAAACTTTCTCACATTACACCTACACACCTCCACTATATTAGGTTGTGGAGTGCCTCTTGGCGCAATCAAAACAATAATTAATTTCAACCTAGTTTTCCTCTACCTTATCTCTATCAGGTTTTCTTTTGTTTTTGCCTTGTCTCACTAATTTCCCTATTCTTCTATTCTCCTTTGCTCATTTATTTTATCCCCGTTCTCTTCTCTCTTCCTTCACAAGGGAATAATAAACCTCTCCCTTCAAATTTTTTTTTTTCCAAGGAAAAAGTCGTAATTTTCATTAATTGTAAGGAAAATTACATGTTGCATTTGCTTCAGGATGCTTCTAGCATACCCAGTAGTTATCAAAAATATATTAGTACTATTATGTTAACATGTTTAGCAGTATAATAGAAAAATATTTACAAAATTGGCACTGTTCGTGCTCATATAGACATGGTTATCAAAATATCAATGTCTGTATGAAAAAAGAAAACAAAAATATATAAGCCTATGATCAGGCAGGTTGATCATGTGGCGTTGGAGGCCCATAATCCTCTATGAAAGGACGATGATAATGTTGATATATGTCCGCTGCCTGAGGTTCTTTTATATGCCAGTTTCCCCATGTTATTTGCGCTGCTTCTTTTGACAAGCGACCATCATCTTGGTTCCTTTGCCTATAAATGTGAGTGACAGTAATGTTATCAAAATGATTTTTAAGAGCAAGTACTTCATACAACAAATTTCTAAGAGAGTGTACATGACATGCAACAATATTATTGAACCAGTTTATAATGATCTTTGAATCCCCAAAGATTTGTATCCTGTTGCATCTCTTCTCTAAGGCAAAAATAAGTAGCAATCCAAGGCAGTTGAGTTCTAAATATTTTTTTATGCCAGGGCCCAAACCCGTTTTGATCTGATAGAAATGATTGTCATTTAGGTACAGTAAATCTCCTCCTCTGCAGCCATCAATTTCGGCCACACCATCAAAATAGGCCCAAGGATAGTTTTTATCAATGACTTCCGACACAATAGCCCTTTCTACCTTTGAGTGTGTCTCTTCAAAGATGGAGTGATAGAGGGATAACATGGAATGTTCCAGGAAGTCGGTGCGCTTTGGAATATGCTTTGGTTCCTTGACAACCAAAGACCCCAGGTAATCAGGAGTGGAAGATTTCGAGCCTTGCTCGAGGTACTGGCATGCCACTAGGTTTGCCAAGCCAGTAAGATGGTATCCCCTTTCCATAATAAATTGAGGCCCAGGTCCTTTGAGATCTGCGACCACATCTACTGTGCCACAGGGAAATTGAGGAAGAGGTGGAGTATGTATTTCCCCTGTTCTTTGAAAAGTGTGCACAGAGAGGGGACGTAAATGGATCTCTTAGCCAGATTGTCCTCAGTAGGTGCACAATTAGTAAGGATACACCACATAAAGAGACAGGATTTTGGGGGGGCCTTAAATGTTCATAGTGGTTTCCACCACCATCCCAGATCCAGAGGTTGTTGTGCCTGAGTGAGTTCAGAATAGCCATCTTTAGGCGTGTAGTAATCTTTGGGAGAAGTAGCCCAGATAAATTCATCATTAGTGTTAGTGATCTTGATATGAGATATATTAAGTGCACTGATATACCCGTTCCAAGTCCCCCATCATCATTCTAGAATGTTGAGGTCAGTTGGTTATTTCCACTCTTGAGTGGTCCAATTAGAATTCTCACTGTCTGCAACCTGAATAAGTCTCGATACCCCTCCTTCACTAAGGAAAAATATGATGTCCTGAGGAAGAATGTGCTCCCTACCGCAACCAGACCATGGGTCCAAGCATATACGAACTTGTGTGTCTGCTCCTATCCGCCAAGCGAGCCCCTGTTTAATGAGGGATATGGAGTTTATGATGGCTCACCAAACAAAATATGAGAAAGTATGGGGATGATGTGTACATATGATCCAGTTGAGTGTAGGGGAAGGAGTAATGCATTTGGAATAAATGACCTCCTGCCACAGGATATGTGAGGTCAAGAGTTTCCAACCCATCTTGGCAGCCAGGGATTTTGCAAAAAGGTTAAGATCCTTGAGGCCCCAACCCCCCATTGTTTGGGCTTGGTAATTTTATCCCATTTCACCCATGAAAAAGTGTGTTATGCATCTTTACCACACCATAGAAATAATCTGCATATTTTCTATATTCTGTTGGTGACACCTTTAGGGATCCAAGAAAGCGCCATCCAATAGACAAGGATCGCCTCCAACACATATTTGATCAAGACAAGTTGACCCACTTTGGAGAGCCATTTCTGTTGCCAAATGTTGATTCTCTTCTCAATTTTGGCAATGAGCCAATTCCAATAATTAATTTTTTAATCATTAGGCTTGAGTCTAAATCCAAAATATTTACGGACCTCTTCAATAAGTCGGTGATCGAAATTGAAAATATGAAGAGCATGCTGTTTATCATGGGCTGAGAATTTCGAGAACATAATGGCTGATTTTATGTGATTGGGAAGCATCCCAGTAGCTGTACAGAAGGTAGATAATAGTTTGTTGAAAGAAATGAAATCCCTCAAGGATCCATCTAGAGATATGAACACATCATCAACAAAAATAAAATGAGTCAGGTAAATAGTATCAGTAATTTTGACTCCCTGAAGCTGACCGTCATTTCTAGCTAAGGCAATGAGGGAGGTGAGGCCATCCATAATCAGAAGGAAAAGGAGGGGGGATAATGGGCAGCCTTTTCAGAGCCCCCTCCCAGCATGGAAGAAGGGGTAGCGGCCCAATTAATGAGCAAGCTGAACGAGGCAGTGGAGATGCAACACATAATCCATTGAATAAAGGAGTGGGGAAACCAATGTGAGTGAGAATCAGCTGTAGGTAAGTCTAGCAAGAAAAATCAAATGCTTTTTGAAAATCAATCTTGAGGATGGATCATTTGAGGTTTTGGAGCTTGATGGAATGCAAGGGTTATTGTGTTGTACCAATGGCCTTGTGGATTTGTCTATGATGGAGGAAAGCGAATTGCTCCTTGGAGATATGCTGAGATAAGATAGGTTTAATACGATTGGAAATGATCTTAGAAGTGATTTAGTAGAGACAATTACAGAGGGATATAGGCTGGTAGTCATTAAAGGAAAGAGGTTTGTCCACCTTGGGGATGAGGGCAATAAAAGTAGAGTTGAAGCTATCATACATTCTACCCAATTTTCTACAGTCTTCAATGACCAACAACAGATCCAAACCTATGAACTCAAAGAAGGATATGTATAATTCAATAGGCCATATGTTCAACCCAGGACTCTTGTCCTTTTTGAACCATTTAAGGACTACTTCTATCTCATCTAGGGTGACAGGGACGTTAAGAGCGACCTCATCCTCCTCATTCACAAACCGGAGCAACAGTCTTGCAATGCTGAGTACCTCACTAATGTTTGCAACCATGTGATCTCTATAGATATGGGAGAAATTCCTTATGCCCATATCCGATAGTTGATGATGTGTCTTGGCCACCCTGCCATGTTAATCATTAAGCTCCCAGATAATGTTTATGATTTTTCTTCCTTTGGCACACTGTTGAAAGAATTTGGTGTTTTTATCCCCGGCCTCCAGCCAGATGGCTCTTCTCTCGAGTCTCCAATATTTCTCCTTGATTCAGAGAAGATGAATTTTCTTAGTTTCCAGCAGGGTGAGGGAGGCTTTGTGCTCCTCCTAGGAGTGCCCCCTACTGTCTTCATCAAGTAGGTGGGAAATTTCCTGCTCAATCCTCCTCAGCTATTCTTCGTCTTTAACCATTTTCTCCTTAGCCCACTTGATGGTCTTCTCTTTAATGCAGGACATGTTGTTGGCAATAATAGCGTCAGGTGAGGCATTAAGATGCTAGTGGTAGTGACTCCAGTTTTCCACAACAATCTATCGAAAATTAGGTTCATCGAGCCATGTAGATTTGAACTTGAAACGAGAGTAGGGTTTCTTGTGTTCACCAATAATCTCAAGATAAATAGGTGAATGATCAGATAAGCCTCCATATCCCACCTATTGATGAGCTATGTCCATCCATGTAGCTAGCTTAGAGGAGAGTAAAAAGCGATCCAAGTGCCTAACAAGTGCAGCTTCCCCAATCCTATGATTGTGCCAAGTAGGCAGCTTCTTGGCCATTGCTAAATCAATCAAGTTGTATTTGTCCAGAAATTTCTCGAAGTAGATGGTCAGTGGATTTGACGAGGCTTGGGGTCCCCAGGATTCTCCATGACCCAATGAGAAATTAAGATCACCTCCCACAATGATGTGCTCTTACTGCAGTATGGAGGACTGCAAAATTTTATCCCAGAAAGCAGGTCGATCGTGACAGGGTCCATATATATTAAGGAGTCTGAGGGGGGTTCCAATCTCCACGGCTAAGATATCTGCCCCAAGTATCCCTTTCGAGCCCCAGACATTGAGAATTTGAATGTTCCGGTTATTCAAAACTTATCCTTTATATATATATCCCACATTAAACTTTTCCTATTAAAATTAAAACCTCTTAGTGACTTATCATAAATAGATATTAGCCTCAACCTATAAATAAGTGACAATTGTGACTTATCGAACCTAACACCAAGTATAAATTGGAGGCCCAAGAAAAATTGGCCCAACGATATCTAATTTTCCATCTTACCCTTAATGTGAATCAAGAATTTGGTCCCAACGAATAATTAAGTCAAAGAATGAAGGGCATGGGCAACAAAATTCAATGGCTAAGTTAAAGGGTTTTTCCAATGTTCCATATTTAATTTTAGTTATTCAACTTTTATTGCTAAAAAGCAAAATTAAAATCCAAAATGAAGTTATTGGATAGAAGCAATTAGATGACTAAAAAAAAATTGGTAGTTCCCAACTCTTACTATCCCACAAAGCTTCATCACCATGAAAGATTTATGTCCCTTGAATGAAAAGACATGAAATATTGGATATTCCTCTACAACCCTCTCACTTTTCTACCATCATATATTTTATCATCATTGTGGAAAATTATCAGAGTCTTCAAATGAAAAAGAATAATCAATTGAGGGTTTATCTTACTAGTTGATTGGATGCCCCCAACTCAACTCTTGTAAGTAAAAATAAAAGTGATCTCCCACCCACAATATTGGTAGAGAAATCATTTAAAGGTTGAGTGATTCATTCCAACTCTATGTCTAAGATCCAATTGATTTTTTTTCCAAGCTATTGTCTTCCTAAAAAAAACAATTTTTTCCCTTTGTATTTTGATTCTTCCAACAATATTTTCTGATAAAATGTCTATGAACTCATATGTTTCATGTTTTATTATCTACTCTTTCTAATAAAAAATACATTCACCCTCATACACCATGCCTTCCTTGAACTCATATAAATAAGCTATGTTGAAGGATGGAAAAATATCCAAACCCTCAAGAAACTCACGAGCATCAACATTATCTAAAAATATTTCAATATATTTCAAGACTATCGCTTCTTCATTTCATCTTGTTATAAATTCCTTTTTAAAATCACTCCTTCCTTAAATGCACTAAAATAAGCTCTTCTTCCTAAAACCTCTTTACCTGTTTTTTCACATCATGTCTTTGCTTATAACCTTGGCTACTCCATTGTGCTTGTTGTTGTACTTTCTCAACGAAACTTCCTTATATTCTCAACAAATTACTATACATATACACTCATCTTTATTGCTTAAAGAAACCTTACCAAATGAATCATCCCTCTTGGTGATGTATTATTCATAAATTGGAATGGGATCTTTCTTGTAGATCTATTCTCTGAATTATTTTACGCAAATTTTGCTTGCACTAACACCCATTCCCACTATCTTGGTTTCTCTATAGCAAAAAATATCAACAAATTCTCAATGATTTTACTAAGTACCTCAACTTTTCCATCAATATTTAACTAAAATGTAGAACTAAATTGCAATTATGTTAAGTTTCTTCCATAAGGTCCTCCAAAAATTACTAATACATTTGTTGTCCCTGTTTGAGTTTATGCTTCTCGACATGCCTATAAACAACGCTTTGTATAAAGAACAAAAAACTACAATTTATTTAGCATTAGTTCCCTTACATGGAATTAAATGTGCCATTTTAAAAATTCTATCAACAACTACGAAGATAGACTATCACCTCATTAGATTCGCAATCCCAACACGAAGTCCATGGTAATATCATCAATAATGCTTTCAATATTGACAATGTTGTGTACGATCCAACATTCTAACTTCTACTCTTTGCATGTTGACAAATACTGTAGCTCTAAACACACTTCTTTATATTCTTATCAATCATGGGCCAATAATATCACTCTTCAACTAATTCACATGTCTTATGCATGTCAAAATCTCCAATCAAGCCACTATTGTGCAACTCTCCGCTAAATTTGTATCTCATTGAATCTCTTGGAATACATAGATGGTTCAAATAGGACATATTCTTTAATAAATTAGTCCAATAAGGGAGTTTGTTTGACACTACATTTTTATTTTCTAACTCTTCAAGTTTAAAAAAAATGGAATTTATTTCGTCTAATTTCTTCATTTCTTCCAATCATATCATCTCTAGTGCCACAATAGTCAATAATGTTTTCCTAGCAACAACAACCATGTTTGATCTCTTAGACCTATGATTCAACACAATAAATCTACAATAATTCCACACACTTTGTGTGTCGTTGGCTTATCTTTGATTGGTTGTGTATATATTTAAATGGTTAATGGTTGGTATAAAGGACAAATTTCTTGGGTAGCAAATAATGCCAATAATTCTTCGATCCATGTATGATAACATTGTAACTCTTGGTCATAAACATAGTATTTTCTCTTTTTATCATTCAAATTATTGCTAAAGAATACATTTGGTTTTCCTCTTGACTAAGCATTAATCCAATTGTGTCTCGCTAACATCAAAATCAACTTGGAACACTTTCCCAAAAATCTAGCAAAGCCAACACTAGCTTCTCAATCACTTTAATTTTCAACAATTCAAATCCCTTTTGTGTTACTATAGTTTATTGAAACTCTCATTTTCTCATGCATGATATCAATTGTACACATATGCCACTAATATTACTTAAAAAAATTATGATAGAACCCAACTAACCTATGCAAGCTCCTTACCTCAATTTTACTTCTTGAAATTGGCCACTCCACAGTTTTTCTTTCTTTCTTTAGATCCAGTTTCAAGCCATTCTGAGATATCACAAATCCTAAGTAGACCAATTATTCTTTCATGAAAGAACATATTTGAAAACTTGTGAGTAACTTATTAGGCTTTAATTGGTCCTCTACTTGTGTTAAATGAATCAAGTTCCTTCTTTTGTCTTGTTAAAAATTAATATGTCATATAAATAAACAACTACAAACTTTCCTAAGTAAGGCTTCAACACTTAATTCATTAGCTTCATAAAATTATTAGGACCATCCATCAACCCAAATGACATGACCAATCATTCATATAGTCATTCTTTATCTTAAAGGTTTTCTTCTAGTCATCTCCTTCATGGATTGAAATTGGGTGATATCCACTCTTTAGATCAATCTCTAGAAAGTACTTCATTTCACTCAAATGGTTTATTAAATAATCCATTATTGGTAATTGAAAATTTTCATTGATGGTAATCATGTTTATCACCATTTAATTGGTGCACATTCACCATCCTATTATTTTCTTTGGTGAAATTATAATAGGCACTACACATAGGATTTGACTCTCATTTATTAATCCTTTGTCCAACAACTCATGAACTTACCTATTGATCTCCTCACTTTTAAGTGGGATAAATCGATGTAGGACATTTTTTGGCAACTAAAAGATTTGATAAGATTTTGAAAAAAGAAGTGCATTTTAACTTTAACTCCACAATGAATTCCTTAAACACTAAGTTCTTAATGCTACCACTATCCATAATAAGAGAACAACTCTTACCTCTTACCTTGCATTGGTATTTTAAAATTAGATTTCATTTTTCTAATTCTTCCTCTTCAAGTTGGTTCTTTGGCTTTGGAAACACTTTCTAGAACATAAGATTCTCCAATGTTCTTGATGCACTTCAATAATCTTAGATCAAAACACAAGTCCTTAAGTAATCTGATTTTTTCCTTCCTACATTCTATTAGCATTTATTTTCTTCAAGCACCCTTATTTTTCTTTGCCCTCATACTCCACACTCAAAGCGTGCTCCTCCAAATGTTCCTTCTTTTTTTAGAGAATTTTTATATAGATAGACAAACACTCTCACTATTCTTTTCTCAGTTAGAGACAAACCATTGGATAGATGATCAATGCATTTCCTCCTAGAGCTAGTTCATAAAATCATACTATGCTAAATCCTTGAAATATTATTCATCTACTTAGTTATAAACTAAAGAATCAACAAAACTTACTCAAATCCTATGGCATATAAAAATATATTTGCATGAAATTATATCTAATCTAGTATATCAAGTACTACTAGAATTCACCAAAACCAAATCAATGATTTAACAAAGAGTTTAGAAGGGGTGGGAAGCATATATTTATATTAAACAAAGAAATTTACAAGTATAATGGTCAACGCGAGTCATGGTTGTTGTGTTACTTGCTCCAAATCCTTGAACTCGTATTTTATCCAAACTTACTTTGTTTAAAATAAGTGAAACATTAAAGCACCATATAATGTAAAGAAGAAAAAGGATTCATTCACTTAGACTATTGTTGGCTTGAGGGGTCCTGACCCATGTTCAGAGTGTTCTGAGCAACCAACAAAACCATCCAACTACCGGCCCTTTCTGCAGTGATCTGCTTGTGCAGGCCATAGTCTAACCCGAAGTAGTATGGGGGGGTGTTGGAACTAGGTTTTCGCACCTTGAGGGAGTGTTTGATGTGGGATTTAACCTTACTTATCAGGTTTAATGTTTATCTGTATGCGCGAGACTTCACAAGAAACCACATCTAAGCGCAGGTAAAAACCCATAACAGATATGTGTAAACAAATTATTATACCTCAGTCAGATCTAGCTTATCAGAGCATAAACAACACTTGCACAATCACCTAGATAGTTCTTCTGTAAAACCCTTAACACATATGCAATCCTTGCACAAACACAAAGATATTTCACATATGCTTAACTCAGATAAATGCACATTTAAAGAGAACTAGATCTATAACGTGCAGTAACCAACAGTTAATTAACACATTCATTCATAAACATAGAAATTGCAGTAGAGTTCGCCAAAACTTCTTCTTTATTAATAAGTCTTTAATCAAGTACAATTCTTTCCTTCTACGCACACAACAAGAGATTCCTTGCACACAGCTCAGGACTAGGTCTCCACACACACAGCTAGTAGGAGCCTTTCTACCAAGACTAAACACAAACGAGCCCAAAACTTCGATCGAAACATCAACATAACAAAGATAAGATATGATCTGATATCCTTACTTGACTCAACCCTTACATATTTATATGACTTAAATTTGCACATAACATGGTCTAAAACCATTGTTTGAGATTCATGGTTTCCATTTTTACCCATTACAATAATAGAGGAGCTTTGACCCGCCCCAAAGCCCCTTAACTTTTATTCGGATCGCGTTTCAACAAAATTTAACCCAAAATTATACAAAATTTGTCCTTAGGGGACCCTGTCCCAACAACCCCCCAACACAATCTAGTGACATGTCTCGAGTCACTTTGGTCCTGATTCCTGCATCTTGTCCCTTAATGCTTGAATGTAATTCTTTAGCAACTGAATAAATTTTCTGCTCTTCGTTGCAGCGTTCTGTGCTTCCTCAACCAATTTCTTTGTAGTTGGCCCCTCGGCTTCCAAGATGATACTTTTATGGCTCTATTGCAGGCTTCTGAGTGCACCATCTATGTTTTGGGATAGCTGCAAGGCTTCCTTAGCCCAAGGCTGCATTCTATTGTCGAGCAACTGCTCCCATCTGTGCAGTGTTTTGATCTATTCCTGGATGGATTGAATTTCCTGTAAGCGGGCCAACCCTAGTCACTCATCAAGATTTTATGACACCCAAACCTTGTCAAGATATTCTAAAAAATGAAGTGCGCAATTGTCTCTGCGTTGCAA
The DNA here is from genome assembly GCA_034641835.2 of Pinus albicaulis. Classification (NCBI taxonomy): domain Eukaryota; kingdom Viridiplantae; phylum Streptophyta; class Pinopsida; order Pinales; family Pinaceae; genus Pinus; species Pinus albicaulis. The sequence continues at coordinate 760,856,937 of CM076577.1, forward strand.
TCTGTCACAATATTAGCTTCTACCCATCTGGTCAAATAATCTGTCACAATAATGATATAACGTGCGCCAGTCTTCTTCCCGGGAGGGTTGATCAGCCCTATTATCACTCTCCCCAACTTCCCAAGGATGACAATAGGATTGGAGAAAGGTAACAAAAAACCAAACTTTAGGTCAGGTAGCTAGCCCTACCTGGACTAGAGAGGGCTCTTTCGTTGTCACTTTTGCAGTCAAATGAATGACTGAGTATCTAATGATCTTAGGCTAGGTATATAAGCTTAGTAAATAGGTTTTATTTGATGTTTTTAGTGCTGGATAGAAAATTCAGCGAGTGGATTGTGTATAAGGTTTTTAGGTCTGAACTCCTAGGTGAACCTGCAGAGAATATGTGAGGCAAGATAGGTGGTTTGAAATAATTTTAATAATTCATTGAGTATAGGATGAAATGGAAGAGATTTTGAATGAGCACTAAGGTGAATTCATTCAGTTTAGAAGCAAATAAACATAATATGGTGAATCTTGTCTAACATAGAGCATGCATAAACAAAAATTCTTCTCATAAAATTACAATATACACATATAAGAAGAAGAAGACATGGTATTAAGCATGAAAAGATAAACATACATGAGAAAAACAAATGCTCCAAAGCATACCACAAGTATCTCAACACAATTCCTGCAAATCTGTCTCTGATTTCATTCCAAATAGATGATTAGAAGAGCTCCACTGTAATATGAGACTATCCAACCCCACAAAAGAATAAAGAGAGTATACTTATAGAAAATATGGATTATGATACCTTATTAGGTCTAAATACCATCTAAAATGGATCATAAATACAAAATATGAATCATTTCCTAGTTTCTAGGGAGGTTAGAAACCTTCCTTGAATTTTAGCTATAAACTAGGAGAGTTTATCCGTTACATTAATTACATATTTTCCTTCATGATATGAAGAAAAAAACAACCCAAAAGATATAATGACAACTCATAGGAGAACATTTCCTCGCATTTTTGACCATTTCTAAGCTTGACAAGTGTCCTAACGAATCCAATGATGATTTGTGATATTTCTGACAGAAGAGTAAAAAATTTTTGTAGAAGCATAACAGAACTTTAGAAGCACTTTTTAGGAACTTTTAGGAGTCAAAATCTAATTTTGAAAGAATGGTCAACTATCCCTGCATGTCTAGTTTCCATAAAATATTGAATTTTGCAAAATGGATCACGGGAAGTGTTGGAATCATGATTGTCGTTATACCAAAACCTATAGGCACTAGTCTCTGCTACAATCACCAGAGTTAGGATCCATGAGAGGCAGTTAGTCCATGTCAGGAAACACACGGGGAGCGTTGAACCCAATGTCCAACAATATCCCCCCCAATGCGAACCGGGTGAATTTCAAACTCGAGACCTGTCGCTCTGATACCAATTTTTGGAATCACGATTGCCATGATCTCTAGAAGTTAGGTTTTTTGTAGGCTCCTGAACTTCATCTCAAAGAGATGACCTTGGGAAAATATTCATAACTCTCTCTCTCTGAGTATCGGATTGGAATTATGTAAAAAGTGGCGGATAGTGCACGAACTGTAGTTTTCTCTATATCAATTTCAGAGCAGAATGAAGAAACAATGACACATGGCATGCTGTAAAAGTTTTCTCTACTGAACCAGTATATAATTAGGTCATTGTGAGAGATTGGGCATAACTTTGTCTTAAAGAATCCAAGTTGGGGAAGTTTTGATCACGTGTTGACGAAGGTATATTTTTTGATCAGTGGTTTTCATTGATGTCAACCCAAGCAGCACCAGGGGCTACCCCGAGCTCGCATGGGGATTTTGACCTACCAAATTACTATATTCTGGTTCAAGAATATTTTTGATGGTTTCTAATTGTCGAGATGTTTCCATTGATATATGTCATGCCATGTAATTCTTCACGGTTTGAGATATATTCATGTTTGAAGTTTGTAACCCTAATTAATGGGATAAAACCCCATTGGGTCAAACCTGTGGCATTGGAAAGAAGTCTTAGAGGAATACTACAGGACCGAAAATCACATATTGGGGATCTAAAATAACAAAGATACACTAGATTCAATATCGAGCTCCTAGAAGGCAAGAAAAAGCTAGATCATGTGTTGTCAAGGGGTGCAAAGGACCAAACTTTCTAGGGCAACAAAGCAAAGCAAGGTACAGTAGAGGTAAGCTCTAGGTAAGTATATTCTGTATATGCATGTTCATCTCTTAATTGCATTAGGTTCTTTGTATTCTAATTTGTTTTTTTGTTTAGCACTGACATATGCTTTGCAGGATGAGGTAATTTTTGCTATTATCATGTCATGGGTATTTCCTTGAAGAATTTTTGCAGGTATTATATATTCATCAAGATAAGACTCAATGCATGATCTAATGTTCTGAAGAATTGTATCAAATCGAGAAGAATAACACCTAGGAATTAGTTCCACAACCAAAAGATAAAAATGTCATTTGGACTAAATGGGTGTTTAGGAACAAATTGAATGAAGATGGACAGGTTACCAGAAACAAAGCAAGATTGGTTTGCAAAGGTTATGCACAAGTGGAAGAATTGATTTTGACGAAAAATTTGCTCCAGTTTCCATAATGGAAGCCATCCGGATGTTTCTTGCCTATGCATGTTCAAGAAAAATAAAAGTCTACCAAATGGATGTTAAGTCAGCATTCCTGAATGGCGAATTAGAAGAAGAAATTTACATCAAACAACCTGAAGGTTTTCTACTATCAGAAAAATAAGACTATGTTTACAGGTTAAATAAGGCTCTATATGGTCTCAATCAGGCTCCCAGAGCATGGTATGCTCATCTTGATGGATATCTACGTCAACAAGGGTTCAAGAAAGGTACTGTTGATAGCAATCTTTATGTGCAAATATATAAAGATAATTTAACAATCATTGAGGTATATGTGGATGATATAATATTTGGTAGCAACTAAGTAAGAAATTTGCTACAAAGATGCAAAGTGAGTTCGATATGTCTTTTCTTGGTGAGTTTATATACTTCTTAGGGCTTCAAATATCTCAGCAAGAGAAATGAATATTTATATGTCAAGCCAACTACAGCAAGGAAATGCTCAAGAAATTTAAAATGGAAGATTGCAAACCCATCCTTACTCTGATGGTAACAGGTTGAAAATTTAGCATAGATGACTCATATAAGGATGTGGATCAAAGGTTGTACAGATCTATGATTGGTAGTCTTCTATATGTAATAGCCTCTCGGCCAGATGTTATGCAAGCAATTGGACAAGTAGCAATATTCCAAGCAGCACTAAAAGAATCACATATTATTTTCATCAAAATAATTCTTTGATATCTAAAGGGCACAACATAATATGGATTGTGGTATCCCAAGGGTAACAATCTCACTATTCAAGCCTTTATAGATGCAGATTTGGCATGAAGCATTGATGATCGTAAGAGTACTAGTGGAGCAACATTCTACCTAGGTGGTTGTCTTGTATCATGGTTGAGAAAAAAGCAAACCTCAATCTCGTTATCTACAGTGGAAGCAGAATACATTGCAGTGGCAAATTGTTGTACTCAAGTCCTTTGGATGAAAAAAACTTTGCAAGATCTTCAAGTACAATTTAGTGAGCCTATTCCCATATTCTGTGATAACAACAGTGCCATCAACATCTCCAAGAATCCTGTCATGCATTCAAAAACAAAACACATTCTGATCAACTATCATTTTGTTAGATAACAAGTCATTTAAAATAATATCAAACTTGATTATGTTGGTACAAAAGAACAAATCGCTAATATCTTCACTAAACATTTACCTCGTGAAGCATTTGAATATCTTCGCCAGAAGCTTGGGATTCTCCAAGTTCTAATTATATTTTCCTTATTCAGAATATAAAGGGGGAGTGGAAGTGTGTACAGGTCCGCAGGATGGTTGTTTGTCAGGGGGAGTTACCCATTGCCATTGATGTCAAAGGGGGAGATAATGTTGTAGGAAGAGGTGTCATGATCGCAGGGGGAGTACTTGTGTTGCCATCAATTCCAAATGGGGAGATTGTTGATCAGTGGTTGTCATTGATGTCAACCCAAGAAGCACCAGGGGCTACCCCGATATTGCATGGGAATTTTGACCTACAAAATTACTATATTCTGGGTCAAGAATATTTTTTATGGTTTCTACTTGTCGATATGTTTCTATTGATATCTGGCACACCATGTAATTCTTCACGGTTTGAGAGATATTCATGTTTGAAGTTTGTAACCCAAATTAGTGGGCTAAAACCCCATGGAGTTGTGGAATGTCTCCCAGGTTCGCTTGTTGAAATCCCTCTAAACTTAAGAATTTATATAAATTTTGATCCTCTTATCCTCTTCATGTAGGGATTTCGCTACTTGAAATAGGTCATCATGGAATTTGCGCTATAAATTTGTTTCTGCGAAGGTTCGGAAGTTGAAATTTTTATGAGACGAAGCCGAAATCCTGATGAAGCTCCTGTAAAAAATTTAGATCATGGTGCACAACAGTTTTGGAGATATGATCTCTGGAAGTTAGGGTTTTTTCAGGATCCTGAACTTCATCTTAAAGAGGTGACCTTCGGAAAATCATCATAAATCTCTCTCTAAGTATCAGATTGGAATTATGTAAATAGTGGAGGATAGTGCACGAACTGTAATTTTCTATGTATCAATTTCAGAGCCAAATGAAGAAACAATGAACATGGCATGCCATAAAAGTTCGCTCTAATGAACCAGTCGAAAATTAGGTCATTGTGAGAGATTGGGCATAACTTTGACTTGAAGACTTCAAGCTGGGTAAGTTTTAATTACGTGTTGACGAAGGTATCTTTGTTGTTTAATCATGCAAAATAAAGGCCTATAAATACTATAATCTAAGACGAAAAAATATAGTGGAGAGCATAAATGTTACATTTGACGAAGATGGTGTTCTAACGAATAATGATGAGGATCTAGAATCTTTGAAACTTGAGAGAGAGGCTGAAAAAGACACAGAGAAAATTATAGAGCAAGAAGCAAATATCAAACAGGAAGAAGTAAATAATTATCATCAAGATATACCAGAAAAAAAATAGAAAGCTTCTCCAAAGAGAACAAAGTAATGGATTCAAAAGAACCATCCATCAAATCAAATCATTGGTGACATAAATGAAGGTCGACAACTTCATTTATCACAACAAGATCACATTTCTTTTCTAGCAACCTCTAAGCCTAGTAGTTTTGAGGAAGCCAACCATAATGAACATTGGGTAGCAACTATGAATGAAAAATTGGTATCAAAGCGACAGGTCTCGAGTTTGAAACTCACCCGACTCGCGTTGGGGGGGAGATTGTTGGACATTGGGTTCAATGATCCCCGTGTGTTTCGCGACATGGACTAACTGCCTCTCGTGGATCCTAAATCTGGCGATTGTAGCAGAGAATAATGCCTGCGGGTTTTGGTGTAATGGAAATCGTGATTCCAATAGGAAGGCCTTAAAAAATCCATTCTCCCAAGGTCACTCCAAAAGCGCAACAGAGGGTCCAAAAAGAAGGAAAAAACATGAAAAATGAGTGGTTTTTGAGCTTTTTCTCCCAAATTAAAGCTTGTCATGCCATGGGGGTTCCTGATATGTGATGAAATCATAAAAATACATTCATCCATGTAAATAAATCACCATTTGGATGCCCCCAAAATATGAGTAACAAAAGTTCGTTACCCTTATGCAATGAGAAATTTCCAGAATTTTGCAAAAAATCATATAAAATACAAAAATTGACAAAAAATTCTCAAAATTGGTTCTGTGGAACCTGTGAGAGATGGGCTACATAGCTAAAGAATCTTCAACAAATAATTCCAAGCTATCCTTCTCTTTGAGCTTCATTTGTGCCTCTTTAATCCTTTTCTTCACTTGTTTCAACTTTATTTGAGAAATTGTGTTCCTGGTGCGATAGTGGTTTGCCATGTATCTTCGTAGCTTATTATCTCTTTTAGCCTTTTTCAAAAGTTTCTCCAAATTCTCATTAAATCTCGACAATAAAATCTCTCTGTCCTCATTGATCTCCACGGAAATAAGCTCATCAAAGGTAAACTCTTTATATTGATGAGGTTACTGTCTTTCTCGCTCCAGAGCCCTTTTGAGGCCTCTTTTTCTTGGTATTCTTGTTTGTGTTTCAGCCTCCATATCCTGGATTTGGTCAAGAACAACAATATTCTTGCCTTTACCTCTATTTTCCTCCATGTCTGATTTGTACTTGCTTTGTAGGAGCTAATTCACTTGCAATTGAAAATTTTCCTGCTGAAGGAAAGTAATTTGAGATTGGGCAATGGAGAAGGTCTCTTTAAATTCTGCTATTTATTTATATTTATCTTTGATGATTTATTCAATTGATTTGACCTCCAATTTCTCTGATATCTCACCCTCCAATGGAACTGAATCACTATGTTGATGCAAAAGAGGCTGTTGCTTTATCTCGCATTGTTCAACAATGGTGTCAAGTGCAAGAACACTCTTGGCAAACTTAGGTGCAAATACTTTTCTCTTCCCCCTCTCATATGTATGAGAAAATTCCACAACCCTAGGAGCGTCTGAAGGTTGAGTAGGAATGCTAGAAGAGCCAACCTCCATTGGATGTGCTGATGATGTAATGGGAAAGACAAAAAGGCTGATGGTAAGCACTACTAACAATATCTCCAAGAAGGTTTCCCAAGTCATGTTTATGGAGGACAAGTGATGAAACACAATGAGCTTGATTAGGCCATGATGAAAAAGACTAGTGTGATGATCTTATCTTCTACTCTGAACCTTCTCAACCATCTTAATAAAGCTCCTATACAAATAGTGTGGCAAATCAAGTGTTTTGATAGAGGTAAAATGCATCAAAATCCTGATGTGATACCTTTACAACCTGGAGAATTTCCTTCACATGTGAAGTACTTTATTATGAACATCATCAAAGGAGCATAATTTTTTCTAAGGTATCTAAAAGGAAAAAGATATTCTGGCTCCTCTCTAACATGAGGTTTGATGAATTTATTGTAGTTTTCAATGTGTAAATCCATACCCTTGAACAACTGCACTCCATGAGAAGAGATACCTGTAGCTGAAGCAATTAGGTCAAATGATAAGCTTATCTCCATAACTACAAGAGTGACCTTTCCCATGCTGTAGATTTTTTTAAATAGGCTGGAAAACTGAAGATGATACCCCTCTTCCATGAGCCTTTCACAAAATGTCAAATATTGAGCTCTTTCAAAGCACCTTATGGCCAATGGAAAAGGATTAATTTCATGCATGGTGAAGGGTTCAAGCTTGAGGTGGCACCCTCCCTTGAAGCTCTTCTTGTCACTTTCAATTGTGTTTTTCACTGGAATGATGAAAACCCTAGGGTGCTAATGTAATGGGTGAATGAATGGAAATCTGGAAAAACAGAGTGTAGGAAAGTGTTAGTTTGGTGGATGAAATGAAGGGCCTTGAAGGTGAGAAAAATTATGGAAAAATTTGAGTAGGTTATGTTGTGTGTTAGCTTCAAGTTGTAGGTGGAATGAGGGAAAATGAGTGTGAGGAAGGTATAAAAATGCCTAAAACACAAGAAATTCCCATTTTTAACTGTGAGAATAGCTTGTGCAGTGGTAGGGTAAGTTGATAGGATGAAATGAGGATCATGGAGTTAAGTAAAAATTCTTAGAAAAATTGAGTGGATAGGGTAGTGTATTAACTCCATAATGAAAGTGGAATGAGGAGAAATGGGTAAGTTGATCCAGATCTTGGGGGGGAGGCCCCCAAGATCTAAAAAGTTGAAATGGATCTGACAAGATCTGCAAAATTAGAATGCCAGAAAAGAAGAGAGAACACAAAGAAAATAAAACCACAAAGAAACTTGTTTTATTAAAACAGAGAATAATTGTAGAAGCTACATTGTGGCGGACCATCTGTCCTTTTACAAACTAAGGCTTGTTATTTATAGGCTATATTTGAGTCACAATACCATGTGTAGATACCATAGGTCAATACCATGAGTAGATACCACTTACAATACCATGGGTAAATCCCATGTGTGGATGAATACCATGGGTGGATACATACCATGGGTCACTTACAATACCATGGGCGAATAAATATCATGGGTGGATGAATAACATGGGTCGATGCCATTTACAATATCATGGGTAAATTCCATGGGTGGATGGATAACATGGGTAGATGAATACCATGGGTTGATGCCATTTTCCATTTGGATCATTCCTCCCTCCTTAAGAAGCAATGGTCCCCATTGCGTGAAGTTCCCTCCTGAGAAGCCTTTGTTGAATATGAAGAGCCACTGAAGAGAAGGGTTTTGTGTAGTTAACCCATATCCATGATGAACGAAGATCCGAGGATAGAGATACCCTGTAATGCTTGTGACCAACTGTGATATTGACAGTGTGCGGCCTAGCAAATGGACTTCAATGAAGTGTGGGCTTGTGGATGAACCAAAACCATGACAAACGAAGATTCGAGGATAGAGATACCCTGTAATGCTTGTGACTAACTGTGTGACTAATAGTGTGCGGCCTAGCAAATGGACTTCGATGAAAAAGATTTTGTGCGGTTGACCCATAACCGTGATGCTGATTGTTGATGAAGTAGCAGGTGCCTACATAGCTTGGGGTGGGAGGGCACGTCTCCAAATAACCCAAGCTGAATGTTGCTATGATGAATGTGAAGCAGGTGCCTACTAAAGCGGGGTGAGAGGGCACGTCTCCAAAGGGAACCCGCTCCGAATGCTGCTCCAGATTTAAAATGAGTATAACTCGGTCAATATAACTCAGAATATTTATTATAACCTGTTTTTGGAAATGGAATGATCATTCTGCATCATCTCATGTGTTTGAAACCACTATCTGGAGACTCTAGACTCTCAGATTTGCGCTGGAACTGTCACGCCGTCACAAAATTTCTGAAAAAATAGTTGATTTTAAATCAACGATAACTCCCACATCCGGACTCCGATTCGACCGATTTTTTTTTTGAACTTGGGTGATTTTTCAAGAGGAGATCAGATATATCTCCATTTCTCTAAAATTTTGTATTAAAAATTGCAAAAAAGACAGGAGAGCCGCCGTCCATGAATTGTCGTCAGAAAAATTGCTTCAACATTGCTGATTTTGAATCAGCGACATCTCCCTCATCCGAACTCCAATTTGGCCGATTTTTTTTTATAATTTGAGTATTTTTTCGCAAGGAATCCAGATATGGTCTTTTTTTTTTCAAAATTTTCACCAAAATTTTCAGATCTGATCTGAAAACTCGCCGCCCAAAAACATTCATGGATTTTGCTGAAGATTGCTGCAAAACATTGAAACTGAAATATGTTTCAAACCCTCATTCCCATGGAGGCGTAACCTGAATCTGATACCACTTAAAATTAAACTAAACACCAGCATGCGATGGTTACTTACCTTTGTATGGAGGTTATACAAAGGAATGGAGGTGAGCTTTGAGTGGTTTGAGGTTCTCCGAACTCAAAAAACTGGAAACTTCTCCTTTACAGAAGCGTAACACCACCTTACAGGAGCATAACAACATGGGTAGAAGCGTAACAACGTGCTGCGTAGCGCTCAAAAGCGTAACACCACGTTGTGTAGAATTCTCATAAGCATAACACCTTAGCTCGAAAGTGTAATACAATGCCCAGAAGTGTATCACAAGTGATTTTGAAGGGCTGCAAGTGGATTTTAATGGATTTAGAATGTTGTGCTTTGGAGTTTAGGCACTATGGAGGGAAAATGAAATAAAGAGCTGCTCTCACACTCATTGAAAGGGTAACAATGAGTGGAATGAAGGGTTGCTTCCCCTTTTATAAATTTTGAGATTCCCTTTACCTTTTTCCTTTTGACACATGTAAATAATTTTTTTGAACTTTTTTGCACTTGGAAATGGATTTTTTCACCTTCAAATGAGATATGAAGATAGAATGAACCTCTTTTTCATTTTTGACACTTGAGGTGACTTTATGGACCTTTGAAATGAAACGTCAAGACAAAATTTTCCTTTCTTTTAAATGAGACAGTAAGACTCCTTTTTAGAACCTTTGAACTTTTCACATTTGAATATGACCTTTTCAAAACAAGATAATCACTATTTGAAGACTGGAAAAGACTCCTTTTGTATTTTACTGGGACAATAGGTCAAAATGACCTCTTTTGAAGCTACAATAGTTAAAATGACTTTTTGATCCTTTAATAAGACAATCAGAAAAATTTTCTTCGCTTAAATGAGAAAGTGAGACAGAATGAACTTTTATTTTGAACTTTTTTGAAACTTTGAACCATATGAAACAAGACAAATGATCTTTATTTCATCTCCTAAACATGTTAGCTCCTTCCTTAAGGTTTTATGAGTGGAATGGAGGGTTTCTACCTTGTTTTAAGTGAAAATTTGAAGATTTTTTAAAGGCAGAGATGAACCTAGACAATGACCTATATGAGGTGGAATGACATAACCATAAACCTCTTTAAATGGTGATGATGGATATGGTGACCTTGAAACTGATTATGACGGATATGACATTGACAATGATGGTGGCGATGAATGAAATGAAGGAGCAACATACTTGACTTAGACCTCTTCAGTGACCAAAATTGTTTTTTGAGAACTTGTTCGAAAAAGTAAAAATTTTTGACCTATGACTTTATGGAAAAAAAATGAAAGATTTTTTTTTATCACTGACATACCTGAGCTAACAAGTCCTACAAATTTAATGGCCCATTTATCAAAATCTTGTAAATTCACTTGTGGTTGCAGTGGAGTTTCATCTTTGCGCGAGGTTTTCCCCATTCTCTAACAGACATCACATGCATGAAAATACTCTTTTGCATCACTGTGCACTGTAGGCCACCACAAACCAGCCCTCAAAAATTTCTGCGCAGTTGGTTTTCCTCCATAGTGAACTCCCGCAACCCCTACATGTGCTTCTACTAGGATTATCTGTCTTTCAAACTTTGACAAAAAACGCCTCAATACCTCATCAGATCCCATCTTATACAACTACCAACAATCAACATAAATTCTGGTGTGCGCAAGACCAATTATTTCTTTTTCTTAACTGTATACTTCGTAGGTGCACTGCCAGTGGCTTGAAAGTGGATAATATCTGTGAAGTGGTCATCGACTACTTTAATGGAAAATAGTTGTGCATTTGGTATTCTGTCTTCCAAATTAGTTGGCTCCTCTCCACTTTCAATGGGTGATAAATGGTCTGGACCTGCATTCAATCTCCCTAGATTTACATCACCTCAAAATCATACTCCTGAAATAATAAGAGCCATCTACAAATTCCCCCCCCCCCCCCAAACACATGCTTGTTGAGCAGGTACTTCAAAGAAAAGTGATCTATGAACATCTTAAAATTCCCTCCCAACAAATAATGACGAAACTTCTGTAATGCATAGACCATAGCTAACCCTTCTCTCTCTTTTTTTGTGTAGTTGTGGTCAACGCTTGACAATTTCCTGCTCGCAAATGCAATTGGGTGATCAATATCTCCAACGCATGGATGCTCGAGTACAACTCTTAGTGCGATACACGAAGCATCCATGTGTACATGGAATTCATTTGTCCAGTCTAGAAATACCAATATAGGTGCAATCACCATTTTCTCTTTAAGGAGGTCTAAACTCTTCTGGTAGTCCTCATCCTAACAAAGAGAGGCGTCCTTCTTCAACAACTTCTCCATCGGCACAGTAATCAACGCATAACACTGAATAGATTTTCTGTAATATCTAGTATGCCCCAAAATTGAGCGAAATTTCTTCACATTTGTTGGAGCCTCCAGTTTAACAATAATAGAAATATTAGCTAGATCGACCATCAATCCCCGTTGACAGACAATATGACCCAAAAAAACCCAAAAGGGACACAAAATATGCACTTCTTCAGATTCAGCGAGATCTGTTTCTTTCGACAAATGTCTAGCATCAAGCACAAACTTGAAACATGCTTCTTCAATAAGCTAAATACAATCCAATCATCAAAATATACTTCTAATAACTTATGTATATACTCATTAAATGCAACTACCACCACACGCGAGAATATAGTTGGCACATTCTTCAGATCGAATGACATTACTGTGTATTGGAATGATCCCCATTCCGTCGCAAAGGTTGTCTGACTTTTGTCTTCATGCGCAATTCATATATGATGGTATCCACAAAATCCATCAGTGAATGAGTAGGCCTCCTTCCCACCCACATTGCCCAATACTTCATCAGAAAATGGAGTTGGAAAAGGGTCATGCACATAGGCATCATTCAACTTGTGCAGATCCACACAAATCCTTATTTCTCCTTTGGTCTTCTTTTCTTGGACCACCATGGGGCTTACCTAATTTGATCCTTCTACTAGTTCAATGATCCCTGCAGTAAATATTTTCTCCATATCCTCCTTTACCTTTTGTTTATACTTAGGATTCAACCTGTAAGGGCACTGCTTGACAAGCCTGGCATTTGGTTTCAGAGTTATTTTTATCACACCAAGATCCCCAACAATAAATTTTAACTCTGAAAACTTTGTGGGAAATAAGTCTTGATATTTAGCGAGCAGCTCCGCAACCTTAGACATAATATCTTCATCCCAATAATCCACTATTTTGGAAATCTTAGGTTGCTCTTATGTTCCAATGTTGACTTGCCTTATCTTCATGGGTCTAGTCACATTTGGAAATTCAACCATAGGCTCAACAACTGTGCGTTGACCTTCAGACTCAGGGATATTGATGTTTCTTGGGTCTTCCTCATTATCTTCAATAGTCACGTTCCGACATTCAACTATATCCTTCATCTGCGCATCCCATCTAGGTAGGGCTCGTTCTTCTAGTTTCTTTGGCATGTCAAAGACCACATCTTGAATCATTTGTAAGGTAGTATTGATGCATGGGAATCTAATATCAATTCTGAAAGTTAAAACAAAGCTTTCCCTCAGCGCAATCCATTCCTTCGCGCCATGCCACAACTCAACACCAGTTCATAGGTATCCAACTTAGAGTATGGATGAATGTATGCACCCAACCTGGGTGCGGCTCTTCTCCCCAAGTTGTAGTCCACCTAGAAAAATTCATGCATGGATCTTCTTTGCTTGCATAGGTTCCTTCCAACTGGGTATTGGGTTTTCCAAATCGAAGTCGCATCATGTGGGTACATTCTTCCCAATCCGCAAAGTTTTCCTTATGGGTTTCCCACCAACACATGGAGTCATTGTGTCTCTGGAACATCCCTTTAGAATTTGTCTAAAAAACAATTGACACTGCCTACATGTTGGGTTTGTGTTATATTCTTTCCACAACTAGTCACACGCGAGGGGGGTCACAGGGGGGCGATAGCCCCCTCTGTATGTTGTGTGGGGTGCAACAGGGGGGTCACAGGGGGGCGATAGCCCCCTCTGTATGTTGTGTGGGGTGCAACAGGGGGGTCACAGGGGGGGCGACATCGCCCCAGGAAAAAAAATTTGGTCCTTATTTTTCGATGGGCGAACCCGCCCATGGTTTTCTGCATGGGTTTGCACATGGTTTTTGGGGCATGATGGTTTTTGGCCCCTGGTATTTTGTATATCTAGTCAAGGGAACTAAGGTTATGTTATAATCCAGGGTTAATGGATTGGGGTTTATGTATGCTTTGGCATGTATATATATGTGTTGAAACACTAAAAGGAATATAATGAAAAATCAAGCTGGTCATCCCAATTTGGGATCCAGGGGAAAATCTCTATGTTTATCTGTTTTATGTTTTATGCTCTTGCTATTGTTTATTTTATGTTTTAAGATTCGTTTGTAGATAATTTTTGTATAGGGTTAAAACCTACATTTGGTATCAAAGCAGTTTCGGCTTCAAGGGGACGCCTTTGCTACTGAGGGGTTTTTTGCTCGAGCCTAAGGTAGACCCTGTTCAGTGGGAGATCTGTGGGATTGACTCTTGCGGTGAAAGAATATGGCGAGTGGCGAGAAGATAGAGATTGAGAAATTTAATGGTTATAGTTTTGAGTTGTGGAAGCTCAAGATGGAGGATCTATTGGTGGATAAAGATCAATGGATCGCCGTAGATCTAGGTACTAAACCAATGACAATGTCAGATGAAGACTGGAAGAAGCTGGATCGGAAGGCAAAGAGCACAATACGGTTGTGTGTCTCAGATTCAGTATTGTTGAATGTATCTAGGGAAGCTATGGCGAAGACCTTGTGGGACAAACTAGGGACTTTGTACCAATCTAAGTCTATGGTGAATAAATTGTTCCTGCGGAAAAAGCTGTATAACATGAGGATGAAGGATGGAGACTCGGTGATAGAGCATCTGAACGCATTAAATACTGTGGTAAGCCAGCTGTCATCTGTTGATATTAAAATCTCATATGAATATAAGTGCATCAGTTTGTTGTGTTCTCTACCAGATTCGTGGGACAGTCTGGTTATTGCAATAGGTAGCAATATAACTACCTTGAATTTTGATGACATTGTCTCAGCCTTTCTGTCGAAGGAAATGAGATGGAGAAATATGGAGGGTCAGAATGGAGATGCCTTATCTGTACAAGGAAGGTCCCAAAACAGAAACAAGAATAAGGTTTCGAGTGGGAGATATAAATCTAGAGGGAGATCTAAGTCTCCTAGAAAGTTTGTAAAGGTGTGCTAGAAATGTGGAAAGGAAGGGCACTACAAAAAGGACTGCAGATCTAAAGCTCCTGAGAAAGGAAAGGGATCTGATGATGCTCCTTCTGTAGAGGAAAAAACCACCTCGAATGAAGGTGGGGATGTGTATTTGGCTTCTTCTTCAAATACACATGTAGATCATGAGTCATGGTTGATTGACTCGGGTGCATCCTTTCACTTCAATCGCCATAGGGAGTGGTTTTGCGAGTATGAGAAATATGATGGCAGTGATGTCTTCTTAGGTGATGATAGGAAGGCCAAAATCGTCAGACGTAGAAAAGTCAAGCTGAAGCTGCAAGGTGGAAGGATTAGAACACTTCCTGGTGTTCTGCACATTCATGCATTGGCCAGAAATATGATTTCTGTAAGCAAGATGGATGATGCAGGTGTAAAAACAGTGTTCGAGAAAGATTCATGTAAGATGGTTCGGGGAGCGCTGGTATTAATGTGGGGAGTTCTAATTGGAACTCTGTACAAGCTTCAGGGCAGCACTGTTATTGATGGGTGCAACAATTCTGTGGTTCCCGAAAGTGGAGCGGAAAGCCTAGCGGTCTCTGGATAAAAGACCATGCTATGGCATCAAAGGTTTGGACATATTGGAGAGAAGGGCCTTCGAATACTGCATGGAAATGGTATGGTAGAAGGTATGTCTAATAGATCTCTAGATTTCGATTTCTGTGAACATTGTGTATATGGGAAGCAAAATCGGGTGAGTTTTCCTTCTGGTGCTAAGAGGGCGAACAAGATATTAGAGCTTGTGCACAGTGATGTGTTTGGACCTGTGACAGTTCCATCAATGGGTAAGTATGTGTACTATGTTTCATTCATAGATGACTTCTCAAGGAATACATGGATATATTTCTTGAGGAAGAAATTTGAAGTCTTTGAGAGATTTAAAGAATTTAAGGCTCTGGTGGAAAACCAGACAGAGAAGAAGGTAAAGGTGCCGAGGACAGATAATGGTGGGGAGTTCTGCAAGAAGGAATTTGAAGATTTCTGTAAGAAGTGTGGTATAGAATGGCAGAAAACTACTCCTTACACACCTAAGCAAAACGAAGTTGTAGAAATAATGAACAGAACGTTGATGGAAAAGGCAAGAGGCATGCTCAGTGGTACCGGGTTAGGACAAGAATTCTGGGCAGAGGTAGTGGAGACTACATGTTACTTGGTTAACAGATCACCTTCATCAACATTGGAGGATAAGACTCCACATGAGGTATGGACTGGTAAGAAACCCTGTCTTTCACATCTGAGGGTATTTGGATGTGATGCATATGTACATGTTCCGAAGGAGAAAAGGACCAAGTTGGATAACAAATTTGAAAGGTGCATCTTTATTGGGTATAAGGATGGTTTAAAGGGTTACAAGCTTTGGAACCCAGAAATAAGGAAGGTTGTGTATAGCCGAGATGTGGTGTTTAGAGAGGTGAAATATGTTGTTAAACATGAAGTCCTACCAAAGGAACCTGAGAAGATAGAGTTTGAGCTAAAGGAGGATGAATCAGACTCTACAATAGAAGAAGACTCAGAAGAGGAAGAGTCACAAACTCCAGTTGTGAGAAGATCAGTTCGGGAAAGAAGACAACCAGAAAGGTATATTCAATCTGCTTTCTGTTCAAATTTTTCTTTAACTATAATTGATGATGATCCCAGAACCGTCAGGGAGGTAGTAGATTTAGAGGATGGAAAACTTTGGAAGGAGGCCATGGTTGATGAAATGGCATCCTTGCATAAAAATGAGGCATGGGATCTGGTGGAGTTGCTGGCTAGAAGGAAGCCCATCGGGAGCAAATGGGTGTTTAAGAAGAAGATGAATGTAGAAGGCAAGGTGGAGAAATAAAAAGCTCGGTTGGTAGCAAAAGGTTATTCCTAGGTGTTGGGAATTGATTTTGGTGATATTTGTTCTCCTATTTCCAAAGTTAATTCTATTAGATTACTTTTATCTGTTGCTGCTGCATTTGATTTTGAAGTAGAACAGATGGATGTGAAGACAACATTTCTTCACGGGGATCTGGAAGAGGAGATATACATGAAACAACTTGAAGGATTTATGGTGAAGGGAAAGAAAGAGCCGGTATGCAAGTTAAAGAAGTCTCTGTATGGGTTAAAACAATCACCAAGGATGTGGTATCAGAAATTTGATACCTATATACGGGGACTTGGCTTCACCAGAAGCAAGGAGGATCACTGTGTTTATTTTAAATTAATTGGTGATGTGTTATTTATTTGGTCTACCCCATGTGGATGATATGTTGTTGATTGGAAATAGAAAAGTGTTAATAATTTGAAACCATTCATTGTTATCCAAATTCGACATATGAAGGATCTTGGTGCTGCAAAGCTATATTTTGGGCATGGAAATTAAGAGAGATCGAGGCGAAGGCTGCGGTTAAGCCGGAAGGAAGTATGTCGCGACTATATTCTGAGAGGAGTTCATCATCTTAGATAAATGTAGGCAATTAAATCATTTTGATTCATGTAGGAGTGCAAGCATGTATCTTGTTTGGAGTGTCCCAAGACACAAGAAGAAGAGGAGGATATGTCTCGTGTTCCGCCTTGATGCGATGGGTAGCACGATGGTCTTGTCAGTGGTACGTACTAGTCCGGACATTGCACATGCAGTAAAGATCAACTGAGCGAGGCCAGAGTCCGGCCCAAGGAAGGAGCATTGGACAGCAGTGAAGCGGGTTTTCAGATATTTGTGTGGCGCTAGTGATTATGGCTTGTGCTACCAGGGAAGACCAGGATTGGAAAGAGTGTTGGACATTTGTGGTTTTGTTGATGCAGACTGGGCTAGAGATCTAGACCAAATAAGATGTACAAGTGGGTATGTGTTTAGCCTATTTGGAGGTACAGTCAGTTGGATGAGTAAAATACAGTCTGTAGTGGCTCTTTCAACTACAGAGGCAGAATACATGGCAGCCACTCATGCAAGCAAGGAAGCAGTTTGGTTGCAAAGATTGTGTTCAAGTATGGGGTTGGTGCAGAAAGCTATAAGGATAGACTGTGATAGTCAAAGTGAAATTTTCTTGGCTAAGAACCTTGCTTATCATTCAAAGACAAAGCACATTGATGTTCAATATCACTTTGTGAGATATATGGTTGAGGCTAAAAGGGTGTTGCTGGTAAAGCTGGACACTTTGAAGAATGTTGCAGATGCATTGAAAAAGTTTGTGAGCACTCAGAAGTTCTCTTGGTGTAGAGAAACAATGGGTGTTACAAAGTTGGGCTAATGACTCAGCTCTCTTGTGGCCCCTTGCGGAAAGAAAACAACAAGTGGGAGAATGTTGGGTTTGTGTTATATTCTTTCCACGACTAGTCACGTGCGGGGGGGGGGGCGGTGACAACTCCCTTTGTACATTGTACCAGGCACATCAGGGGGGTCACAGGGGGGGTTGCAGCCCCCCCTATTGGGGTTCAGGGTAGTGCCCTAGGAAAAAAAATTTGGTCCTTATTTTCCGGTGGGCGGACCCGCCCATGGTTTTATGCATGGGTTTGCACATGGTTTTTGGGGCATGATGGTTTTCGGCCCCTGGTATTTTGTAGATCTGGTCAAGGGAACTACGGTTATGTTCTAATCCAGGGTTAATGGATTGGGGTTTATGTATGCTTCAGCATGTATATATATGTGTTGTAACACTAAAAGGAATATAATGAAAAATCAAGTTGGTCATTCCGATTTGGGATCCAAGGGAAAATGTCTGTGTTTATCTATTCTATGTTTTATGCTCTTACTATTGTTTATTTTCTGTTTTAAGATTCATTTGTAGATAATTTTTGTACAGGGTTAAAACCTACAGTACACCATCATAATAAGGTAATTCCCGAACCTCAGAGGATATGCATCGTAGAGATCTTATAACTCGGTTGTAGTGCAATGTAGAGACTTCATGAAAACGGTTCTGCTAATTCTCCAATTCCTCATATGAGTCTGAGTAGCATGAACTATCCCTATCCCATCTAAGCCTACCATCTGTTGTGGGATTGATCCAATCTTCATCTCTCACAATTAGCTTGTAGATATGATCAACATCCTCTTCTGCGTGCACTGGTTCTGTGTATCTTTCTACTTCTGTAGGGTCGAGTGGTACCACAACCCTAGTTCCATTATTTTCAAACACCATAATTGTGCGCTCGAGGTTGATGATAACATCCATGTCAATAGCCTAATCGAGACCCAACAACGTAGGGTTGAATCATCAATAATTTGAATAAATTCTAAGTCAGCCAGTGCCTTAACTCCTTCGATATAAACTATGACCCCATAAAATCTACCCATTGGGATAATATTCTGTTGATTTTCCATGCACAAATATATTGCAGACCATTCTAGTTTAGGCTCTCCCATTTTCTGCCAAGTCTGCTTTGGTAGTACATTTGCATTAGAGCCCAAATAAAAAATGACCTGGTTCATTTCAAACTCACCTACATGAGCATTCAGGCACATGTCTCGGCCAATTATTCTCTTTTCCTTGTAAATCTAATTGACAACCTTTTTCTCCGTCTGGGGTTGTTATTTCTTGGTGAAAATATTAATCAAATATTGAATATTCTCAACTGCCTTCTTATTGCTCATAAGCTTGACACAAGCCTGCAAAAATGATTACATCTCTGCAGGAACGACCTCTTCGATGGTATACATGGTAGGCTTTCTTGGTACTTTAGATGTGCCAGGATCTGTGAAGTCCTTCTTTGTTGTGACAAAGGTTTCCTTCTCCCTGTTTAGATTAAACCCATCATTTTTTTCAAGAGCTCTCTAGACCCAAACTTCGGTGATAGGTATCTTACCTTATACTTTATCTTCTCTAGTTGATACATCGCTCTTGGTTACAATATTTATGCTAGGGTCTTCAGTGTGTGGTTACGCTCTCATCATTTGAACATTCTGCATAGGTGTCTGCACTTTCTTTTCCTGCATTTTTGCAAATAGTACAGGGAAATCTTCAAGAACATGATCAAACTGTCTACAATACCTGCAATATTGTTGTGTTGGGTTCAGGAAGTCGCATGCATAATGACCAACCTCTCCAAAGTTATAACAAATGATTTTTCCCCTTTCACGACCATCTCCTCCTCCTATGCCTGGAAATCCACCACGCCCAGACGACGATGCAGGTGAATCTGGTCCCCTACCTTAGACCTACAATATATACAAAGAAACCTACTCAATCATCAGATCAAATTTGCGACAATTCTTTTCAACGTTTCCCACATATCGAAAAAATGTGTAGTAAGGTTGTTGTAACTCCAGAATATATTTACCAATCCTAGTGCAAATTTCTGTCGTGCGCGGTCCATTCGCTTGAAAAATCGTGCACCATAGTTTGGGAACTTCACTAGGCGCTACCCCATTCTTAATCGGACTTGGTCCTCCAACCGCGAGATATTTATTCTATACATGACACTGATCCCTGTGATGCTCCTCAAATTTACATCTTGTGCACCATACTCCTTCTCACACATCCTTTTCTTTCTCTTTTCACAAAGTTTGTATCTCTAGTGTAATGCAGCTAACTGGATTTGGATTTGCTGAGCCCCAACCTATGTGGCTGGTACAGTAGAGGCTTCTAAATTCATGGCGATCTCCATAGCTCCATCCCATGTCACAATCTTCTGTTGGTTTAAGGATTGGCACATATGCAACAACAACATAGAAATTAGTAATTCTTTGTGCCGCGTATCTGATGGGCCTCTAAATTAGACATAAAATAAGCCCCATCTAACCTTTCTTAGGCCCATCTACCTTCCTTATGCACATAAAAGGATATATTAAATCTCTCCTTCTACAATTAATAATGTTTTCTTATGCTTTAATATGTTCTTAGGAAGGATTAAAGGTAGTTGCATATTTTTTGCCTAATATTGGTTATTTTTGTAGAATATTGTGAGAATATTTGGAAGATTATATAGATTTGGAGAAGGAGATGATTTAGGGACTTTCTCCCTACCACTTGAAGATCAGGATTGGAGAATAAATGAGCACAACATCAGGAAATTAGGGATAAATATTGGAGAGATTCAAGGGGATTGTCCACCCTCCTTAACTCTCAAAGGCAGCCAAAGGATCCTCATGAGATCCCCCTCCAGAAATTTTAATTCCAAAGGCAGCCAAGCAACACAAGACCAAGTGCACTCAAGCCATACTTCACTTGGAGTCTCCAACAAATCGAATTCCAAGAGGCAGCCAAACAACTGAAGATGAAGGGCACTCAATATATGTTTACTTGGAGTCAAAGTGGACTCAATCACCATTTTCAAGGGAGTTTTTGGTAGCCACCCTGTAGAATAAATAGAGCATAGCTATATCTAGGAAGGAGTTAGTTAGTTAGCTAGTGGGTTGATTCTAGTCGATTCCATTTTATTCTTCGATTCCATTAAGAACTTTTGCTGCAAGCTATTAGGATTTTGTTGTTAAGACCTTTGGATGTAATAAGGCTATATTCTTAATGCAATGAGTATTTAGATGAATTTCTATTGATCTAGTTACAGAGAGGTGGGCTCGTGGGTGAGGGCCCAACCCATGTGCCTCAACTTCTCTGCTGTTGTCATTCTTTCCTTTCTGTAATTTAGCTAGTTTTATTTCTTCCATTTATTTAGTTTTATTCTTGAACAGTTAGCTAGCTTCTGATAGTTTCATTGCTATTTAGTCTTTGCTTTCAGTTTGCTATTGTAGTTCTTTATTTGCTTACGAGAGTAAGAGAGTAGAGGAAAAATTCAAAATTTGTGGTCAAGCCTTCCCCTCTCATCTCTATCAATGGAGCTCGAGAAGGGTTGACCTCCCCACACGCCAAAAAAAACTGCTTTCTGTTCACTGTTTTATCACACATTCTTTTCTATTTTCCTGTGCATGAATTTGCAGGTTTGTTTGCAGGAATTAATGTTAACACCCCAAAGTAGCTCCATGGTGCCTTTCCACTTCAATTTCCATATTTTTCTTCATGGCTGAACACTTCTCTTACGCCTCCATTCCCCTCCTTTTCTTCTCGTTTTAATGCTGTACTTACCCTTTTTCCTAACACACTTAAGCCCTTCAAGCCTTATTTCTTTGTTTTCCTCTGTTCACGGTTGCCTTACCCTTTTTATAAAAAACATGTGAAAAACCATTCAAACCCATTAGAACGTGACCTCTACCTTTTCTCCTCAAATCTCCTGCCACCGTACATCGCACTTTGCAAATCGAAACTTTTCCATTTTTCCCTTAACACTTACCGATTTTTCTTGTCGATTGTGATATTGCGATCGCTCTCCACCGTCGGTCCCACTGCCATGTCTCCCATCGCAAATCGTACTTCGCATCATTTAGATTTTTCCCTTAAAACTTATCGCTCGTTCTTGCTGATTGCAATATTGCAATCGTGCTCCTCTTCCGGTCCCATCGCCACATCGCCCATCACAAATCGCACTTCAAATCATTTAGCTTGTTCCATTCACACTTACCGCTCCAACCACCGACTGCGATATTGCGAAATTGCAAATAAAAAATCGCACCATTTACCTTTTTTTCATAACATTTACCACTCATTCCGTCGAAGCGATAACTCTGCCACATCACTCGTTGCAATTTGCACTTTGCAGAACTTACCACATCGTAAATCGCAACCCACAACTTTTACTACACTGCAAATCACACTTCGCACATTTTAGTTCACTCCTGTTAATATTTACCGCTATCCCTTTAAACTTGCGATATTATGATTGTGACATCACATATTGAACCTTTTTTCCTCCATCGCACTCAGCCATCACACTCTTGAGTTCTCCAAAGTAATTTCTCACGCTATACTAAATTTTTATAAGGCTTTAACCCTGCTCTTTCCACTCCTAAGCCTCGTTTCATGTGTTTAAGCCCTCCATTAGCCTCTTTAGCCCTTTTTCCTCCAAACTGCGAGAAACACCTCTTAAAATTAGAATTAGGCCATAAATAGTTGCATAGATAGGAGCATGATAGGTAGAGAAGGGTGTGTTTAGCCGATTGGACGAGTTAATTGCAATTTAAATTAGTTTAATTTCTGCCATTTATTTTCAGCAAGTTAAATTAGTTCCCCTTCTTCCATTTCTTTTCTGCAAAATAAATTAGTTTCATTCTTGTCATTTATTTTCAACAATTTAGTTTAGCTTCCTTTCTGTCATTTCCTTTCTACAATTTAGTTTAGTTTCATTGAAGTGTGACAGACTTCACTAAGAACCCTTAGAAATAGCACCCTTTCGTAAAGCAGAAGAGGATGACATGAACATAATGCATATGATGTGTATATAGCACTGTCACCTCTAAGTTTGTACGAACCCCAGGTTGATAAAGTAAAGTAGGGCAGCCCCTGGGAGTTGCAACACTCTTGGTGCAATACCAGGGCTCACCACTTTTTGGCGCTGTTGCGGGGGAGCTGTCTAGTAGATGCTTTGATTATGTTTTAGCATTCTTTTCTGCTTTCCTTTTTCATGTTGTTTCCGAAACATTGAAAAATACAAAAAAAGTATGATTTTCATGCCTCATAGGAGTAGGGATACTCAAAATATTTTTTTAAAAATACTTCCCCAACACCAACCCCCCCACTTGACCATGTGGTGCAGTAAGAACCACATCACCATACACTTTTGAAGGAAGAAGAGATGGATGGATATGATGACGATGAAGAATATCTTATTGTGTTCCCATTCAAGATATGGACATCATGTACCTATGAAGAACACCCCTCCATATTTCCTTCCCAACTTCCATGGTATGAGGACAGAGGATCCAAAAACATTTATCTTTGAATTTGAGATACTTTATAGGTCTTATGGCTACTTATCACACTCTCAAAAACTGAGATTTTTTCCTGCAACATTGAAGGATAGAGCTCTTAAATGGTTCATGAGTCTGAGTACTAATTCAATAAGATCATGGAATGATATGAAAAATATATTCCTAGAAAAATATAAAGATCGTGATCTTAGAGAATTTTTTTTTAGAATGAACCAAGAAGAAGATGAGAGCCTTTAGGATCTAATAGAGAGATTCATGTATAATGCTAAGAGGGAAAATGTGCATCATCTAGGATTTGGCACACTAAAAACCTTCTTATTTAGAACAATTAGGGATGAGTGGATTGATCTCCTTAATCTCATGAGTAGAGGAGATGTATACAAATTGTCATTTGAAGAAATTTGTGAAACATGCAAGCGCATATCAAGAGGAAGGGAAAGAGCAAGTAAATCAACATCAACATTGGTAAGGCAAGATGAACTTGGAAATTTTCTTGATAACTTTAAAACAAAAATTCTTAGCAGTCTAAGTGAACAAGTAGAAATTTTAATAATGAAAATGAGCAAAAAGAAGATGTTGATATTTTTTTTATCCATGCAAAATCATATGCTACTAATTGTTGTTCATCATTCCCCAGGTTTAAAGAAGTTTACCGAGAAGACAATGGAGCAAGGAAATCACCAAAGAAGCTATGTTATGTAGCTCCAAGGAGACCCTGGCAGCCTAGTCAACTTGATATGATGCAAGGAACTATTTCACAATGTCAAGCTTATCCACATCCATCTCAAACTGATTGGGACACACTCCCTCCTTGAAAACCTTGGCCATATCAACCTCAAACCCAAACTTGGCAACATGATTGGAAAGGACCTTATTGGGAAAATCCTCAACATCCTAAATATTTCCCTCAATATCCTCCATGCTATCCCTACCATCCACCTCTACCAAAACCACAACCTCAACCACATCCATCTCATATATCCACCCCCACTCAACTACCTGTACCACCATTTCCAAACCCACACCATGAAGTATCTCAGCCCACTTACAATGCCGAGGTACAACACTACCAAACATATCCTCTTGATCTAAATGGTTTTCATCTTAGTTCAAGAAAGGTATTGCAAAGAAGAGATTTTCTCAATGTCATTGAAGGAAAACATCAAGAAGAAGAAGATCCAAATGAGGAGATCAAAAGATCAAGGGCTACACTTGATGAAGAGCCGACATCAGAATCAGATGTTGAGAAAGTTTCCTCATGTTTACCAGCATTTCCTCCATGTGTTCAAGAGACCAATCAGCAAAAAGAGGAAGATTTTAATGTCATAATAGAAGAGGACATACAAGGTGATCCAACTCAGCAAGTGGACCAGGGGCATCACAACTATATTGGCATATGGTTCCAAACATCCATTAAGTTGCAACAACACACTCTTCTCCAACAGTACTTGATACAATCGCAGTCAAAGAAATTCATCTCTCATATTCAGGTACATGTCAAAGCATGTATTCCAAGTGTGCACATGATTTTATCTATCATCTTGATGTGTACATGGATCCATTGGAAGTATTCCTATACTTGAAAAAGGTTTTGTGTTTTTCAAGTAGATTAGGAAAGTGAAAAAAGAAAAAGAAAAAAGAAAAAAAGGGAAAGAATAAAATCTCATATGAAAACCTCCTTGAGGCGTCTGAGATTGGCTCACTGATTGAAAACCTCCATGAGGCAGTCATTGGGTTGAAAAATAGAAATAAAAATAAAAGATCCTAGGTGAAAACCTCCTTTGAGGCGCCTAGGCATACCTACTAGTGGAAAACCTCATTGAGGCAACTAGTAGGCCTTAAAAAAAAAAAAAAATTGCATTTTTCTGTGTATCTCTCTTTAATGAATGCAGATGATCTCCAAAATTTGTAAGCAGAAAACAACAAGTTGGCACAAAAATACTTCCTCTTCATGTGCTTAGAAGCTCCAAAGGACCTCAAGCAGATCGCCACAAGAAACTTCAACAACAGCTTCGATATCACGTGCAAAAACAAATCGATGGTAAGGCTCAGGTATGCAATCATCTAACCTTTTATTTGAATCTACTTTAGCTTAATAAAACATTAAAAAGTGTGATAAGGGAAGTTTTTTTATAACCAAAATCAGTAGCAGAGCAACCTCAGCATTATCTAGCAACTAGCCTCACTTTTTCCACCAAGAAAAGAAATAAGACAAAAGTAAAAAGGACTTGAGAAAGTGGGCAGTAAGCAGTTCATTGTAATAAAAGACAAGAAGTGCCAAAGGGGTAAACAAGGGTGAACTCAGTTAACAAAAGAAAAAAAAAAGTTGGAAAAAATAAGGAAAAGAAGAAAAAAAGAGAAAAAGAAAAAGAAGAAAAGTTATCATGCAATAAAAACAGTTGGAAAAAAGAAGGAAAAGAAGAAAAAAGAAGAAAAAAAGAGAAAAAGAAAAAGAAGAAAAATAGAATAAAAGGTGGACCCACCACCTCTTGGCATGCAAAATATATTTTCTTAAGGCACCAAAGGAACTCCATGTAACACCTACAAAAATAAATGCAAGCAGAATAGCAAGAAGATTAGCAGGGGGAGCAACGCATGGCCCAAGAAACAGTAAATGAGATAAGCCAACATGCAAGAAGAACTTTAAGGCAGGGAGGATGAACAGGTTGCTCAGAGGATGAGCAACAGTTTCAATAGGGGGGTGATGATGAGCCTCTAAATTAGACATAAAATAAGGCCCATCTAACCTTTCTTAGGCCCATCCACCTTCCTTATGCACATAAAATGATATATTAAATCTCTCCTTCTGCACTTAATAATGTTTTCTTTTGCTTTAATATGTTATTAGGAAGGATTATAGGCAGTTGCATATTTTTGCCTAATATTGGTTATTTTTGTATAATATTGTGAGAATATTTGGCAGATTATACATATTTGGAGAAGGAGATGATTTAGGGACTTTCTCCCTGCAACTGGAAGATCAGGATTGGAGAATAAATGAGCACAACATCATGAAATTAGGGAGAAATCTTGGAGAGATTCAAGGGGATTGTACACCCTCATTAAATCTCAAAGGCAGCCAAAAGATCCTCATGAGATCCCCCTCCAGAAATTCAAATTCCAAAGGCAACCAAGCAACACAAGACCAAGTGCACTCAAGCCATACTTCACTTGGAGTCTCTAGCAAATCAAATTCCAAGAGGCAGCCAAGCAACTGAAGATGAAGGGCATTCAATCTAGTTTACTTGGAGTCAAAGTGGACTCAATCACCATTTTAAAGGGAGTTTTTGGTAGCTTCCATTTAGAATAAATAGAGCAGATATAGAGCTAGGAAGGAGTTAGTTAGTTAGCCAGCTGGTTGATTCTAGTTGATTCCATTTTATTCTTCGATTCCATTCAGAAATTTTGTTGCAAGCTAGTAGGATTTTGCTGTTAAGACCTCCGGGATGTAATAAGATTGTATTATTAATGCAATGAGTATTCAGATGACTTTCTATTGATATAGTTCTAGAGAGCCGGGCTCATGGGTTAGAGCCCAACCCATGTGCCTCAGCTTCTCTGTTGTTGTCATTCTTTCCTTTCTGTCATTTAGCTAGTTTTGTTTCTACCATTTATTTAGTTTTATTCTTGAACAATTAGCTAGCTTCTGATAGTTTCATTGTTGTTTAGTCTTTACTTTCAATTTGTTGTTGTAGTTCTTCATTTTCTTATGAGAGTAAGAGAGTAGAGGAAAAATTCAAAATTTGTGGTCAAGCCTTCCCCTCTCATCTCTGTCAATAGAGCTCGAGCATGGTTGACCTCCCCACAGGCCAAAAAAATGACTTTTTGTTCACTGTTTTATCACACATTATTTTTTGTTTTCTCGTGCATGAATCTGCAGGTTTATTTACAGTAATTAATTTTAACACCCTAGAGAAGCTCTGTGGCGCCTTTCCACTTCAATTTCCATGTCTGTCTTCACGACTCTTACTCCTCCATTCCCTTCCTTTTCTTCTCATTTTAACGTTGTACTTACCATTTTTCCTAACGCACTTAAGCCCTTCAAGCCTTATTACTTTGTTTTTCTCTATTCATGGTTTCCTTACCATTTTTATACAAAACACGTGAAAAACCATTCAAACCCATTAGAGGTGACCTCTGAATTTTCTCCTTGAGTCTCCCACCACCGTACATCGCACTTCGCAAATCGCTAATTTTCCCTTTTTCCCTTAACACTTACCGCTTTTTCTTGTTGATCACGATATTGTGATCACGCTCCACCATCGGTCCCACTGCCACGTCACCCATCGCAGATCGCACTTCACATCATCTAGCTTTTTCCCTTAATACTTACCACTCGTTCTTGCTGATTGTGGTATTGCGATCGCGTTGCTCTGCCGGTCCCACCACCACGTTTCCCATCGCAAATCGCACTTCGCATCATTTAGCTTGTTTTTTTCGCACTTACCACTCCAACTGCAAATTGCGATATTGCGAAGTCACAAATCGTACCATTTACCTTTTTCGCATAACACTTACCACTCATTTCGCCGATTTGATAACTCTGCCACGTCACTCGTCGCACTTCGCACTTTGCAGAACTTACCACATCGCAAATCGCACTTCGCAAATGTTAGTTCACTCCTGCTAATATTTACCACTATCCCTTTAAACTTGTGATATTGCGATTGTGACATCGCATATCGCAACTTTTGTCCTCCATCGCACTCCACCATCGCACTTTTGAGTTCTTCCCGCTCCAAAGTAATTTCTTGCGCTATAATAAAGGTTTATAAGGCTTTAACCCCGCTCTTTCCACTCCTAAGCCTCGTTTCATGTGTTTAAGTCCTCCATTAGCCTCTTTAGCCCATTTTCCTCCAAACTGCGAGAAACAAATCTTCAAATTAGAATTAGGTCATAAATAGTTGCATAGATAGGAGCATGATAGGTAGAGTGGGGTGTGTTTAGACGATTGGCCGAGTTAAATTAAATTTAAATTAGTTTCATTTCTACCATTTATTTTCAACAAGTTAAATTAGTTCCCCTTCTGCCATTTCTTTTCTGCAAAATAAATTAGTTTCATTATTATGATTTATTTTCAGCAATTTAGTTTAGCTTCCTTTTTGTCATTTCCTTTCTACAATTTAGTTTAGTTTCATTGAAGTGTGACAGACATCAGTAAGAGCCCTTAGAAATAACACCCTTTCGTAAATCAGAAGAGGTTGACATGAACAAAATGCATCTGCTGTGTATATAACACTATCACCTCCAAGTTTGTATGAACCCCGGGTTGATAAAGTAAAGTAGGGCAACCCCTGGGAGTTTCCGCACTCTTGGTGCAATACCAGGGCTCACCAGTATCGTCGATAGTAAACCCTCCATCCCTGATGGTGCGCTTCAACCATTGATCTACCTCCCATACATATTCATTCACTTCTTGGTGGATCTATTTTAATTCAATCCCATATTGAGAATAGGATTTTGGTTTTTTGAACTGCTCCTTAATGCAGTTTTAAGCTCATCAATCGTTGCATTAGGGTTTGTTTCAATATACCTCAGGTACCAATCCAACGTCCGTTATTGAAATGCAGTAGCCAGCTACACTTTCTTAACATAATTTATCATTATTGATCTATTGCGCTATCCACACAACATCTGTGACGAACCAAAATTGGTCAACATCTTCATTTCCAACACCCTTGGAGGTGGAGGTGGAGTGGATGAATTTTAAGAGTGAGATGAGTTTTGGAGTGGAGTGGATGGGAGCTGAACTATGGCTAATGACCTAAAAATACTTTCCCTTTTCTTCTAAGTGTGCAGATTCACCAGAGCTACTTGTTTCAGACCCTTCGTCGTTGTCAGATTTACCTTTGAGAGGGCTATAAACAAGACCTTCTTCTAGGTCTACCCTGTAATTTTTTCTACTGCTCATAGTCGGGCATCTTCGAGACATTCAACCAATGTGGATGCACATAGTACCCTTTTCACATTAAAGAATTTTACTCCACGGTTTCAATGAGCACATAAAATTACATCTAGGGCCCTTGAAAAATATCCTTTCAGCTTCAAAATACGATACAAAGGTATCAATAGAAAAACCAGTCACAAACCCACTCAAAATACTATCGATCCAATAATCTATTATGTGGGTAATTTTATTGCCAGATTTCTCCAACTGTTGAAACAACTTTGGAGTCCACCTGGTGATCGCGTCGTCCTTTGCGCATGTCTGAAATTCAGCAAGCCGAGCTAACCACTCTTGTAGCTCAATCACAAAGGAAGCAATAAATTTCATGGACCTCTGTATAGATATACCTTTGATCCCAATCCTTAGCAGACAACTTAGGATTTCGGTTTTCTTGGATTGAAAATTTGCACACCTTCTTATCAAGCCAATATTTCAGTTTGTTCTATGTCGAATACCATAACATCAAATCTCCCTCAAACATATCTTGGCCCTGGCATTGGAACTATTTTTTGGCTTGAGGGGTCCTCACCCAGGTTCAAAGTGTTCTGCACAACCAACAAAACCCTCCAACTACTGGCCCTTTCGGCAATAATATGCTTGTGCAGACCAAAGTATCACCTGAAGCAGTATGCGGGGGGTGATGGAACTAGGTTTCGCAACCTGAGGGATCGTTTGATGTGGGATTTAACCTTACTTATCATACTTAATGCTTATCTTTCTACGCAAGACTTCAAAAGAAACCAGATCTAAGTGCAGATTAAAACCCTTAACAGATATGCGTAAACAGATTATTATACCTCAGTCAGATCTAGCTTATCAAAGCATAAACAACACTTGCGCAATCACCTAGATAGTTCTTCTGTAAAACCCTTAACATAGATGAAATACTTGCTCAAACACAGAGATCTTTCACATATGCTTAACTAAGATAAATGCACATTTAAATAGAACCATATCTATAATGTGCGGTAACCAAAAATTAATTAACACATTCATGCTTAAACATAGAAATTGAAACATAGTTCACCAAAACTTCTTCTTTATTAATAAGTATTCAATCCAGTACAATTATTTCCTTCTGTACACACAACAAAAGAGTCCTTTCACACAACTTAGGGCTAGGTCTCCGCGCGCATAGCTAGAAGGAGCCTTTCTACCCAAATCGAAGACAAATTAGCCTAAAACTTCGATCAAAACATCAACATAACAAGGATAAGATATGATATGATATCCTTACTTGAATCAACCCTTAAATATTTATATGACTTCGGTGCGCACATACCATGGTTTGATACACATGGTTTCCATTTTTACCCATTACAATGATAAAGGAGCTTTGACGGGTTAAATTTTCTCAAGTGTCTTCTCCAAGTGCCCATCAACTTATTCTTATAATATTATGTTGGAGCACGAGTGGCCAATATTACAACTTATTCAAGGCCAAGATTATATGAGAGTCAATCCATGTGAGTTTCTATAGATTTCTCACCTTGACTTAATTAATTCTAATTAATTAAACAATTTTCCTAAGTTTAGACTTAGGAAACATAAAAAATAGGTTAATTATTTAATTAAGTCATCTCTAGGTGGAAATTCCATAAAAAATTTATTCCATTATGGATATCTCATGTATTCTATCCTCTCCACCAAGTTTCGCGACTAGAAAACATTCGATGCTACAAAAACTAACACTCCCTCTTAGTGAGGGTTGTGTTCTAGCGTTGCACACCCTACCACAACACTCTGTCTCTATACCATCCTCTGTCATGCTACTAGTGTCTGACAAGAAAATCTGCTGGAAATGACTATGTTTCTCCCTCAGTCACAGTGTTGCTTCCTCAGTCATTGGGTTGTTTCCTCTGTTGAAGTCCAACAAGAAATTGAAACACCTACACTAGTGTGGGACCAGGAGGTCCAACCAACACCTACACTAGTGTGGGACCACAGGCCTTCGTAACACCTACACTGGTGTGTGCTAAATTTGGTGCATGTCTGTTTTAATTTTCCCTTAATTAGGATGGAAAATAAAATGTAATATTATCTCAAAATCACTTGTAATAGTTAACTGAGTGCGATAAACTCAGTTAGCTCATTAATTTAGAGTTTAGGGTAGTTGGTGAGGAATGAAAATTAATTCTAGTTGTAACAGAGTTCGAAGTGCAGTGGTGCATTAGTTTAATGCATGTTGTAATCAGTTAACTCAATTAAGTGAGTTAAAGTCAGTTGTGCTAGTTGTAACTATTTGTTGCACTAGTGAGAGATCAAGTGAATTAAATATTATTTAATTCACAATCAGTGATCTAACATGCAATTGATGATTTACTATTATTAGTTGCATGCATGGCAGTTCCAGTGGAAACCAAGTTGAGATCTAAGTGAAAGGGATGTTAAATATCAGTTGTAGGATTATTGGTTTTCACCCATGCAACCAAACACTCATTGGATTGCCCATGATCCTTGCACAATTTAGGAAGGTCAAAATTCCTAAAGAATAGGGATTGCATTCATCAATAATTGCGTAAGCAAGGCAAGCTATTTAGAGGCTAAGAATTGGCTAAGTGTTGGTCAATTTTGTCCAGGATAGTGTGAGACAATTAACTGAGTACACGAGGCTCTTGTGAGAAGAATTTTATTGTAACTGTTTCATGTATCCATGTTGAATATAAAATAGAAGATAGTGGGGTTTTGAGTAGCAATATTTCCTTGGGAAATTATCTGTGTTGTGGTTTGATTGATTCTTCTTTGCTTCATGTGATTGGCGATTATGTTTAAATTTCCGAAATTGATTTGTAGAAGTGATTCAATATCTAGCTTTAGTACATTGTTAGATCAGATTGAATCCATGATATAAATATTGTTTGTATAATTTCTACATGGTATCAGAGCACATGAAATCACAATAGTGGAGGAGGAGTTGAGTTTGTGACTAAATAAAATTCGAATTTGCAGAAGACTTTCTTGGTGCTACAGATGATTTAGGATCGAAATGGCTTTCAATGGCTTGAGATTGGAGTATGCACTTGAGGGCATCTCTAAATATATTTATTGGAAATATAAGATGGAGGTAGTACTCGAAGACAATGTCTTGAAGGAATTCATTGACAATGATGTTCCCAAACCCGTTGCGACAAATGCTGCAAATCTTGATGCATGGCAAAAGAAAGTGGCAAAGGTGAGGAGGATCTTACTAGAGGAATTACGATACCACATTGTCTCAAGTCTCCATGGAAAAGCGACACCATATGATATGTGGAAATATTTGACAGGTCTATTTCAGAGAAATGGTGATAATAGGAAATTGGCACTGAAAGATGAACTCAGGAATATCAAGATGGAGAACGGTGATTCCATGCCAAAATATTTAACAAAGTTTGTCCAATGTCAGGATGAGATGGGGAGCATTGGCATTACTGTCGTTGATGATGACTTGGTGAGTCTAGCTCTTCTAGGACTTCCCAAGGATTGGCATAGTTATCGGGACTCTATCAATAGAAGGGAAAAGCTTCTAGATTGGGAACGACTCTGGTTGGATTTGGTGCAAGAGGAGTTCAGACGGAATACCAAAGATGGATCTTCATCTAAGAATGAAGATGAAGAATATTTTTCTTTGGCTTCCGAGGTAAAGAAGGGGAAAGGAATAAATTACATTCCAAATCTGAGTCCAGTAAAGATGGAAAGAATCGCGACATGTCCAGAGTGAAGTGTTTTCACTGTCACGAGCATGGGCATTATGCCACTAATTGTCCACAAAATAAGAAAAACAAGAAGGCTTTAGGATCTGCAGCTGGTGAGGCTTTGGCCTTGAAATTTGAGCTTGAATTCTTGCTCATTTCATGCATGGTGTCAAGTGCAATGGGATCGGTGTGGTATTTGGATATTGGTGCATCCTTTCACATGATGGGAGACAAAGAAATTTTTAGTAGCTTGGAGGAGAAGGACCTCCAGATTCATATCAAAATGGGTGGTGACGGGCGATACAATACTATAGAGATTGGTACCATTGCCTTCCAGAGAAAGTCAAGTAAACCATTTCAATTAAAATATGTAATGCATGTACTAGGCTTGAAGAAAAATTTAGTCTCAGTTGCAATGTTGGAGGATAGAGGCTATGTTGTTGTTTTCAGTGAAGGAAAATATTTCCTGCGACACAAAAAAACAAGAAAAGCCAAGAAGATTGAGATCCAAGTTAATAATCTCTATAAACTTTATCTAGATGGATTAAAAGCATTGATGGGTAAGGCAGACAAAGTGGTGAGCCAGGATGTGGGTGAGCTATGGCACAAGATATTGGGCCATATTCACCACAGAGCTTTAAAAGTCATGCAGCATATTTCTACGGGTCTTCCCAAGGGTACACTTGCGCAATCAGACACATGCAAGGGATGTAATATGGGAAAATATGTAAAGGCCACCTTTCATGAGAAGGAGAACCAAGCTTTGGAAATCCTTGAGAGAGTTCACTCAGATGTGTTTGGACCATTCTCTACTGCTTTGAAAGAAAAGCATAAGTACTATGTGATATTTGTTGATGAATTTACTCAAAAGTGTTGGATCTACTTCATGCAGAAGAAATATTAGACGTTCTCAAAGTTTCTTGAGTTAAAATCACTAGTGGAGAAATACACAGGGAAGAAAGTGAAGGATCTTAGGAGAGACAATGGTAGTGATTACATCTCCAATGAATTCAAGAAATTCTGCAGCAAAGAAGGAATTCAAAGAGAAATGATTGCACCTCATAACCCACAACAAAATGGGGTCGCAGAGAGAAAGAACAAAATGATTGTGGGTGCATCAAGAGCGATGTTGCACTATTAGGGCCTACTGTTTCATCTGTGGATGGAGGCATGCAACGCAACTGTATTTGTGCAGAACCATTGTCCTCATAGGATACTTGGCATGAGTACACCAAAAGAGTATTTTATTGGTAATAAACCTGATGTTTCACATTTTAAGATTTTTGGCTCATTTGTTTATGTGCATGTTACCAAAGACACTAGGAAGAAGCTTGAACCAACAACTGAGATTGGGATTTTTTTGGGGCACACTGATACTCCCCACAAATATCAGGTGTATTTTCCAAACAAAAGAATGATTGTTGTGTGACGAGATATAAAATTTGATGAGGAGAAAGCCATGTGATTTTCCCTTGAGAGGGAGCTGGATTTGCATGCAGAGGAGGAACTCTTGGTTCCGAAGAATGAACCTAAATTTGTGGAGCAACCACATGTGGAGGATCATGTAGTGGAAGAAAACACTCATGCAGATCCATCCACCAGAAATGGTAGAAATCACACCACAGAAGCTGATAGATTGAGACTTCATGTAGCAGAGAATGTAGGAGCCCCTATGTCACTACGCAGACAATGACAGTCTCTAGACAGGTTTATTGGATACATGGCTCATATGATCAAGTGTATTATGACAAAACCATCTTCCTTTTAGGAAGAAGTGCAACAACCAATATGGGTTGATGCAATGGTAGAGGAGTATGAATCCATTGTCAATAACAGTGCATGGGAGATTGTCCCAAGACCAGTCGGTAAATCAGTGGTTGGATCTAGATGGATCTACAAGGTAAATAAACCTGCTGATGGGAGTGTGGAGAAGTACAAGGCCATATTTGTGGCCTGGGGATTCTCATAATTTGAGGGGATCAAATATGATGAGA
The DNA here is from genome assembly GCA_034641835.2 of Pinus albicaulis. Taxonomy (NCBI): domain Eukaryota; kingdom Viridiplantae; phylum Streptophyta; class Pinopsida; order Pinales; family Pinaceae; genus Pinus; species Pinus albicaulis. The sequence continues at coordinate 760,891,972 of CM076577.1, forward strand.
CTTTTGCACTAGTTTTAAGGTACTCTTCCGTTAGATCTATACTTTCACTCTCAACACAGATGGGATGGCACATTCATCAGATGGATGTGAAAACTACGTTTCTCAATGGATTTATTGAGGAAGAAGTGTACATAAATAATTCATAAGGTTTTGAGATCTTTGACAGTGAGTTGCATGTGTGTCGACTCAAGAGAGCATTGTATGGGCTAAAGAAAGTACCTCATGCTTGGTACACTCAGATTGAAAGCTATTTCATTGGGTTGGGCTTCACCAAAAGTGAAGTTGATGAAAACCTGTACCAGATTGTGGTTAAGGGTAAGCTCTTGATTATTGTACTTTATGTTGATGATATAATTTTGACTGGTGATGAGCAGCTGATACACTCATGCAAGGAGGATCTTGCAAGGGATTTCAAAATGAAGGACATGAGACTCCTTCATTATTTTCTTGGTTTGAAAGTATGGCAACGGGATGGTGAAATTTTTTTTTCTCAAGGAAAGCATGCCAAAGAGATACTGGGTAAGTTTCACATGGAGAGCTGTAAACCCATGGACACTCCTCTTCTAGGAAATTGGAGGAAAGAGGATGCTACTTCAGGAGAGGTAGTGGATTCTACTATCTATAGGCAGCTAATAAGTTCACTGATGTACTTGGTGAACACCAGACCAGAAATTTGCTACGCAGTTAACCAATTGAGTCAAGCTATGGTTAAGCCTATGAATCTCTCTTTTGGAAGGTAGGGAAGCATGTATTGAGATACATGAGGGGAAAAACATAGTATGGATTTTGGTACAAACAAAAATAGGGAGTGAAGCTTCAAGGCTTCACGGATGCAGATTGGGAAGGTACTCCATCAGACATAAAGAGCACATCAGGAGGGATTTTTAGCATAGGATCGACAACAATTTCTTGGTAAAGTAGGAAGCAGCGATCTGTGGCACTCAGTATAGGAGAGGCAAAGCACATGGAAGCAATTCAAGCTGCATGAGAGGCCATCTGGATGAGAAAGATCCTAGTTTGTTTGTTTGGTTCTCAGATGGATCCGAAAATGATACATTGCGATAACCAGAGTTGCATCAAACTCTCGGTTAATCCTATGTTTCATGATAGATCCAAGCACATAGACATCTCGTACCACCATCTCAGAGATTGTGTGCAGAGGCACATAATTTTACTTCAGTACATTCCCACGAAAGATTAGGATGCATATATTCTGACAAAGGCGCTCACCAGGAACAAATTCGAATACCATAGAGGCAGGATCGGGGTGAAGGGTAATCCCTTTCTTGTTGAGAGGAAGTGTTGAAGTTGAACAAGAAATTGCAGCACCTACACTAGTGTGGGACCAAGAGGTCCAAGCAGCACCTACACTAGTGTGGGACTAGGAGGTCCAAGCAGCACCTACACTAGTGTGGGACCATAGGTCTTAGCAACACCTACACTAGTGTGGGCTAAATTTGGTGCATGTCTATTTTAATTTTCCCTTAATTAAGATGGACAATAAAATGTAATCTTATCTCGAAATCACTTGTAATAGTTAACTGAGTGTGATAAACTCAGTTAGCTCCTGAATTTTGAGTTGAGGGTAGTTGGTGAGGCATGCAGAGTAATTCCAGTTGTAGCAATGTTCGAGCTGTAGTGGTGCATTAGTTTAATGCATGTTGTAATCAGTTAACTCAGTTAAGTGAGATAAATTCAGTTGTGCTAGTTGTAACTGTTTATTGCACTAGTGAGAGATCAAGTGAATTAAATATTATTTAATTCACAATCAATGATCTAACATGCAACTAATGATTTACTATTATTAGTTGCATGCATGTTAGTTCCAGTGGAGACCTAGTTGAGATCTAGGTGAAAGGGATGTTAAATATCAGTTGTAGGATTATTGGGTTGCACCCATGCAACCAAACACTCATTGGATTGCCCGTGATACTTGCATAGTTTTGGAAGGCCAAAATTCCTAAAGAATAGGGATTGAATTAATCAGGAATTTCACAAGCAAGGCGGGCTATTTAGAGGCTGAGAATTGGCTAAGTGTTGGTCAGTTTTGTCTAGGACAATGTGAGATGATTAGCTGAGTACATGAAGCTCGTATGATAAGAGTTGTATTGTAATTGTTTCATGTGTCCATGCTAAGTATAAAATAGAAGATACTTGGGTTTTGAGTAGAAATATTTCCTCGGGAAATTATCTGTGTTGTGGTTTGTTTGATTCTTCTTTGCTTCATGTGATTGGCGATTGTGTTTAAATTTCCGTAATTGATTTGTAGAAGCGATGCAGTATCTAGCTTTAGTACATTGTTAGATCGGATTGAATCCATGATATTCATATTGTTTGTATAATTTCTACATCCTCAATCATTGTGTTGTTCCCTTATTCATTATGCTATTACCCCAGTCACTGTCCATCAACCATTGCATAACTCTGATGTTGCATATGTGTTATTTTTTACACTTCTATATTGCTTCCAACTCTTCATATGCACTGCAACTCCCTCTCATATGTATTTTTTGCAAATGCAACTACTGCAAATGACAAGCATCTGAAGTACTAAATCAACTATGTTCAGTATGATGCATCTATATCCTGAGTCCTGACTGCTACTAACATTTGTGCTGTCACTAAAGAATATGGGTTGTTGTTGAATCTACACTGTGCCACTTTGCACTACTTCCAACTCTGCATTGCGCTCCCCAACACCTAACTACTACTAGTATACAACTATCACTCTGGAATTTTGACTACACCTATAATATTGATCCATCCTTCTATTGAATATTGTGGGGCCCCCATATCTAGGTAATGATCAATGAGGTGGATTCCTCAATGAACCCTGCTGAATATTTGCAATCTCTGAGACTACAACTCCATGTCAACCCACCTCACTCCTTTAGGTATAACTGCAAGCATAGTGAAATCTGATCTAATCATACTATTGTTTCTACTACTCTACTGATGCTTCTGCATTTTTTCTAAAACTACTATAATAATGAGTCTAATCTCCCCAGATCATGGATTACTAACTTCCATAGGGATGCTCCCTCTGAAACTAGACTCCCTCCGAGTCTTGATATCCTTATGGGAAATCTCTTTGCCCCCTCCTGGAAACTCACATTGTCCTCCTGCACTAGAAACTGGATTGTGTATCTCTATGCTGGGAATCTCCTAGCTGGAATTTCACCTACATACTGCAACTAGGAAATTCGCACTGCCTGTGTCACTACAACTAGTTTTGCAATTGTCTCCCGGCTATTGATTGCAACTAGCCTTACAACTGTCTAATGATAGATTGTATCTGCTAACATTGAACCTGCTACTATGATAATATGGGCTCTTGTAGTAAAGGTGATGGTCCCACTGCAACAATATGTAACTGATCTGATTGATTTACTTGTTGCAACTTCCCTAGACCCTGCCCATTTGACACGCTAGAGTTTCCTACTCCTCCTTTTGTACCTAGTGTCCTACTATATTATTTCAAGCCTAATCCTTGGTTGTTGTTATGCTTGATAACAACTAGGGTTGTCTAGGTTGGTCTTAGGTAAGTTAGGTTAGGTCATTAGGGTGAAATAAGGCACTACTACATTTGGCGGAAATTCCGACACTTGGTTCCGACGCTTTTGACCAAATGTCGGAAATTTCCCCAAATTTTTTCCATCCCGCCCGAAACCGTCGCTATACCGATGTTTATATAAAAGTGTCACAATACCGACACTTATAAAAGTATCGCAATTGCGACGTTTGGAGGAAGACGTCGCAATTACGACACTATGGCCCAACGCGTCGCTATTGCGATGACTGCCTCTAAACGTCGCAAGTGCGACACAATGTCTAAGTGTCGTAATTGTGACGTTTGGAGGCCTTTGTCGCAATAGTGACGCCTTTTCCGCTGTCGGTATAACGACACTTATATGTGCGCTAAATACAAATACGAAACTTATATGCGCGCTACATAAAAATAATTTTATTGTTTCGTATCTGTCGCAATAGCTACATTAATGTCTGATATCACACGCGCATTCGCCCTCTGCTCTTGTAGAACATCATTTGCCCTCAGCTCTTGCAGAACAACATTTTCCCTCAGCATTCGCCCTCAGCGTTCGCCCTCAGCTCTTGCAGAACAAAATTCGCCCTCAGCTCTTGCAAAATGGTAAGTTCTTACTGCAGGCCCTTCCTCCTATAGTAGGGTTGACTCTATTTGGGTTTTTTTGGTCGATTCCATTGGATTGTGTTAGGCTGTAGGGTTCTCTCTAGATGTCAAGAATCAAGATTCAATACCCTCTATTATCTTCATCACCCAATACAAGATTTAAATTTTTCCCAAAGAAACGCTTATTAATTTTGCAGCCATTATTTCTCCTTGCTTTAAAAACCCTACATTTAAATGAAAACAAGCATTGCATTTCAACTACAAAAATATATTAGTGTTCAAATGTACATGTGTGCTACATTAACGTCTAATATCACGCGCGCATTCTCCCTCCGCTCTTGCAAAACAACATTCACCCTCAGCATTCGCCCTCAGCATTCGCCCTGAGCTCTTGCAGAACAACATTCACCCTGCATTCGCCCTCAGCTCTTGCAGAACAACATTCGCCCTGCATTCGCCCTCAGCTCTTGCAAAATGATAAGTTCTTACTGCAGGCCCTTCCTCCTATAGTAGGGTTGACTCTATTTGGGTTTTTTTGGTCAATTCCATTAGATTGTGTTAGGCTGTAGGGTTCTCTCTAGATGTCAAGAATCAAGATTCAATGCCCTCTATTATCTTCATCACCCAATACAAGATTTAAATTTTTCCCAAAGAAACTCTTATTAATTTGGCAGCCATTATTTCTCCCTGCTTTAAAAATCCTACATTTAAATGAAAACAAGCATTGCATTTCAACTACAAAAATCTATTAGTGTTCAAATGTACATGTGTGCATCACTTGTGTAGGGTATTCCATTTCCACTTTCACATTATCCAAGAATGTGTGCAGTATAGTTCATATTTTTTGTGATTTAGATTATCTTGAAAAAGGAAAGGTAAATTATTTCCCATGGAAAAAGAAGGTTTTCCCTTTTTACTACGGGAAATGGTACAACAAAGTTCCATTTCTACCCGAAACTCCTATGAAACAGGAACCAAATAAAGGCCATGTCCTCAATGGACATCATTTGGCTTTGAAAATGGCCATTGCATCGTGTTGTTTCTTATATTACATCACGATAGTTTCTTGGGTCATTTCTTGTTTCTTGAGATGAAAAACAACCAAAGAAATTGTGAAGATCCTTTCAAGAAATAAATGACCATTTCTCAATCATATCTCAACTATTTTTTATTTTATTCGGTGGTTGCTTACTTTGAGAGAAATTTGACACTTTTATAAGGAATATAACATAAAAACACAAAATGGGAAGGAATTGATGAGGTAGATGACCTTTAGTTGTTGTCGATTAAGAATTGATAATACACGATGCATGTTCTGTACTACAAACTAGATTCCTTCCTGGAGTTAGGACACAGAGTATTGAATCAAAGTTGTAGTTTCTAAATTCTTGTATTGGTTCATCAATCTTGAAATTCGGACATTGCATGTCTTCATTGCTTCATGTTTGAATAATTTGCATCATATCGTACAATAGGAAATTAGGAATTATGATTATTATTACTTTATGGATTTGTTAAGTTACTTTTAAGTTTGCATGGTTTAGTGTGAAATTATTCTAGTCCCCAAACACATATAATCAAGGAATTATAACGTGATTTCAAACATTAAATATCAACAAAATCGTTTAAAGGATATTGAAAGGAAAAAGGTGATGGAAGATAGAAAGTGCCTTAATTAAATGCTCTAAGGATTTTTCAATAGTTGCTCCAAAAGCTTCACTTCAAGGCCCTTCAATATCGTCTCCAACAATGCTATACCACCAGCTTCAACAATGTTGCTCCAAAAATTTCCTCAAGGTCTTCACAACAAGTTTACTAGAAGTTGCTCCAACAATATATTCAATAAGGTCTTCATTGTCAACTCATCTCTTGTTTGGATGCCTTAATGTGCAATGACATGTTTCCAGGACTGAATTCAATGCAAGGCATATTTGAAACTCTAACTCTGTCGTCCGGTGTCTTATTAGAAATTATTTCACTTTTCATTTTGTGTTTTCAAGTTAGATATTGTTTTCAAGTTTTTGCATTTATAATTTTATTGCAATGTGGCAGACTGATGAGAGCAGTGCAGGAACAACCCAGAGACGGGATGATCGCGGAAAGAGGCCAGCGGAAGAACATGTAAAGTGCCAGCATTGCTCTATCTTCAGGTATTTTAGTTATTTACATAATTGAAATAATATTAATTTTGTTCAAATATGGAGACACCTAGCCATGGTACGCCTGATGATTCCCTCTTTGAGGAAGAGCTTTCTTCATCCCTATCTCCAGTGTTCTTGTTGCGAAAAAAGGCACGAGATGCAAGGTCGGAATTTAATACTTTGATAGACGCGCCTCAAACACCTGAAATATAAGAGAGGATAAAACAAATTATGAGCCAGCTAGAAAGATATCAGGTAATAATAAAAAGTCAAAAGGATATTTTTTTTGTTCTACATGAGATGAATTGTGATAGTTTTATTTTTAATTTTTACATTGACTAAACTAACAAAAAGTTCTTGTGTATGTAGCGTTTTCTGGCACTTGCTGAATCCAGTGTTGGTGGTAGTGGGACACAAGGGCAAGAGATTGCCCAACAACCCTCTCATACACCTTCTACTCCTTTAGGTGCCAGCCAAGAAACACACCCTGCCCAAGCAAACACCCAGCCAACCGCTGAACGTGTTGGCAATGATGAGGCTGATATGGCCAACTACATTATTGCGTTTCCTGGAGCTACACGTGTCATCTCCACAGGGACCATTAATGGCACATTGTTGGTGAATGATGAAGGTGTCCCTATAAAGCATGTACAACTCCCAGGTAAATTTTAATATTTTAACTATTTCATGTACTTTATCTAAAACATATTTATCATGATTTTTATTTTTAAATTAATGATAATATCTTCTTCTTATTTTTTTCTATGTAGGAAACAATGAGTTCTACAGGTATCTGGAGAGCCATGCGTTGGTAATTTTTGGCCCAACCATACGCATAGGGTGGAATTCCCAGAGTTCCAACCTGAAAAAAACCTTCTAGATTATCTAGAAGCCCTTTTTGGGGTCGGCACATTTGACAGAACAGCGGTGGCTCGGGTAGCCAGCAAATATTTGAAATATACCGGGGACACCTATAGGACGCAATTGCAATTTAACCCTAGATATGAGCGTCCTATCACAGTTCCAGAGAGTGAGTGGAGAGCACTCATCCATGAGGGAAAAGAGAAAAGGGCAAAGAAAGAAGGAAAAATGCCAAATGGACCCGCAAGGTAAATTACAACTTTAATTCAATAGCTTTAATTTTCTCTATGTCTAAAATAAAAGTGTGCTATGTCATATCTGACTTAAATCTTTTGATGCTAGGTTTCCTGAAACCTCAAAGGCAACCAAAGATAGGATTGAAAAAAAGGGCCATCACAAGCTATGCTAGGGCGGCTACTTGAAATTGGCTGCAAGAATTGTAATTAAGTAGCTGAACATCTTATAATTAATTGTATCGTCTTCCAACGTTTTTGTAATCCTATCAAATATGATTAAAAATACACAATCATATGTAATGTAGGGTGATGAATTCGGAACAGAAACTACAGAGGAAGATAAAAATATCGCTTTCCATTTCGGCTATCAAGCCGTAGTTGAACGTTGCATAAGCTTGGGGCAGGTCCCAAGATCCAGAATGCATGATAAGGTAAAACATTAACCTTTCAATATGTTTGTTTTCATCCATAAATTTAATGTCTAAAAAATTTGTTTAAATCAAGGGAGCAACACTACCGACGACGCAAATAACCCAGTTTTAGAGCCAAATGTAGATGATCCTCACGTGCAACCTGATCATTGTAGTAGGGACCAGGCCGACAATGCTACTATCAGTGAGGGTCGTGACGGTAATTAATTTCCACTTATAATTTTTTTTAATTATACCTTGATGGTTGTCCTTATAAATTTTTTTGTTTAAATGACAGAGAATGTTTCCCTTGAGGATCTTACCACCAGAGAGGAAGACAGGGCAACAGTCCCAACGGCGACAACTGGTGCACCAGGTAAATAATCTCATTGCAATTTTTTTTATTAATATTACCGAACTAGTTCAATGATATTTAAAAACTGACAATTAAAATTTAATATTATCTATTTTTGTAGGTGATGCCCCGTCACTGGATGAGACCAGACATCGTGACTACGCAACTAGGTCAGCGCCGACAACTGGTGCACCAGGTAAATAATCTCATTGCAATTTTTTTTATTAATATTACCGAACTAGTTCAATGATATTTAAAAACTGACAATTAAAATTTAATATTATCTGTTTTTGTAGGCGATGCCCCGTCACTGGATGAGACCGGACATCGTGACTACGCAACTAGGTCAGCGGCGACAACTGGTGCACCAGGTAAATAATCTCATTGCAATTTTTTTTATTAATATTACCGAACTAGTTCAATGATATTTAAAAACTAACAATTAAAATTTAATATTATCTATTTTTGTAGGCGATGCCTCGTCACTGGATGAGACCAGACATCGTGACTACGCAGCTAGGTCAGCGCCAACAACTGGTGCACCAGGTAAATAATCTCATTGCAATTTTTTTTTATTAATATTACCGAACTAGTTCAATGATATTTAAAAACTGACAATTAAAATTTAATACTATATGTTTTTGTAGGCGATGCCCCGTCACTGGATGAGACCAGACATCGTGACTACGCAACTAGGTCAGCGGCGACAACTGGTGCACCAGGTAAACAATCTCATTGCAATTTTTTTTATTAATATTACCGAACTAGTTCAATGATATTTAAAAACTGACAATTAAAATTTAATATTATCTGTTTTTGTAGGCGATGCCCCGTCACTGGATGAGACCGGACATCGTGACTACGCAACTAGGTCAGCAGTGCGGGTCGAAAGGCACGAAACAGGAGCAGAGCATGATGATATTGATGATGTAATTAGGAGCTTTAGAAATAGGAAGAAGAAAAAGAAAATTCGATAATGTAAAATATTGTATTATTATAAGACAAAAGTTACCATACTTGGAACGTTTTTTGCGTTATATAAAAAACTCATTTATCATACTATTTTTATGTCAAGCATTAATTGCAATGTTTCCTTGCGTACTTTTTGTTGAATTGTTTTTTTATTAGTTATTGGAATATATATGCTCATGAAAGTAAAAAATGAAATATAGATTGGGTATTGGGGAATTGAGAGTGATGTGAGGGGGGGGAGGAGGGGCCATAAGAAACTTCACCTTCACGTGTTGTGCATGTTTAGTAAGGAATAATTTATTGGAGCGATTTAATCTTGGAGCAAACCTCCCTCGATCAATGTAGCAACAAAAAAGTCAACTGTTGACTTAGTTGCTACTCTTTCGGATACATTGGGAGGCTTGTTCCAAAGTTTGTACGACTCCAGCAAATTGTTCTTGAAACGAAGGAGCTTATTCGGGTATGTTTTGACATTTTCAACATATGTTCTAACATTATCATAGAATGCATCTTAGAGTAAAAAATACTACATCAATTACTTGTATTTATTGTATAGATAATGATGGATTTTGATTGACTTGTGAGTGCGGTACAAATCATCTTGCATCATGAGAAATACAACTTGTCAACCAGGGTCATGTCCGGGATATTTTTTATTGTGCGCTTGACCCGGGGTTAAGTAATGTCACATTTTTTTAAGTTTCTTCGGTTCATAATTCAATATTAAGCTTGTTCATGATTATTATCTAGGTTTTTTGTATGTGTTTTTTATCTATTTGATTGTAGAAGCCCTACGCATTTTCTGTTATTCACTATGATTTCTCCATTACACGGGATGAATCCGAATTTATTGTTACATAGGTTACTTTATTGTTACTATGATTTCTCCATTTACGATTTATAGGTTACATCATGAAGTTGTCGATCTCGGGTTGGTGATGAGCTTTGGTTCTCAGTTGGGCTTTTTCGTCTTTTTTCTCCCTCATGTCATTCTGCATCACCTCGTTGTTTGAGCATACTTAATTGTCTACCACTTGTACCAATTGGCACATGTCCAGTCCTTTGGTGGTGCCACATCTCACCTGACACGTTGAGAGTTTAGGGTTTCTCCTAACATAACCCGAAATACGATTCGGTACGCGAATATTTTCACATAATACTCATGGTTTGGATTGATGATCATGTTACGAAGGTTAGTTGATTCATAAGAACCACCCATATAGTCATCTTGAGATATTTGTGAGAAGTTTCTCGGGTTTCCTTTTTCTTGTTTCTAGTGGGTGGGATGGTGTGGGGTGATCCATCAAATGTTTGGTTCTCTTGTAGTAGGGAATTTGTTTTTGGGGATATAAATGAGCATTTGATGTAGATATCCCATTGGATGCATTCATAGATGGGCACGAGAGGTCAAAATTTAAATTAAAAATATGCAACCTCTAGCATAGCAGCACGAAGGCGCGAGGGCTTAACTGGTTAAAGATTGTTTTATTGGCCTTAATATAGTAAATGATTTCTTTCTATTATCTTAATGCAAATATATAGTCCGGTCTCATTAAAATGAGGATTTTGGTTGTATTCCTACTGTTTATTTCTCTCTTAATGCTCGAGAAGTTGTAAAAGGATTCTGCGATAGTTGTTTAGTTTACATTACAACTTAAAAAGTGGTTTTTAGCAATGGGAGTCATGTTTTTAAGGTTCATACTAATATGAAGATCTTGTAATTCTATATTAATATAAATGGCCTGCTGGCCGGTATGACAACAATTGCCACATCTACCTCATTGGGTAACAATGGAAGAGGAAGGAAGTTGGGTGCAATGTTTGATAATTATGTGAGACAATTGTCTTCTCTTTCAGTTTTTTCACCCATTTCCTTTAATCGCTCAAGCGAGAAGAGGGACTGCAGGGGTCTAGATAGAGAGAAGGTAGTTAATACAGGCTATGGAAAAGGAGTTTTAATTCCCAACAAGGGATGTTTCTAGTGACATTGCAGGTCGGAGAAAAATTATGTTTAAAGGAAGGTCACACATACGTGAAACTTGCTGCGGTGGATATTTCTGTCCATATATTGATTTTAATGTGTTATTTTAATTTTTTTCATGGAGGGTTGTTTTGGCATATGGTCTGGAATTAATTTACTTACCGAAAGCATTGTCAATTTGTCTTGCGAGCGGTGTGAACAAACTTGCAAGTCTTGTTGGAGTCACCCTTGGGGCGGAAGGGAAAAATGTTGTCTTGGAGAGAAAGCATGGTTCTCCGAAAGGCGGATTAATGATGGTGTGACGGTAGCTAAGGAGGTAATTTGTAGATGTGTGCTACGCTGGTTTTTTCTTTTTAACGTTGTATTAGTTCCCCCTCTTAAATGTCCCTGAATTTGGTAGGCATAATTTGAAAACTCAAAGGTGAAGAAACATATTTGTTACCCGGTGATCTACTTGGCACATGGACTAGCCACGTTAGAGTAATGCATAAAGATTTTCACAATAATAAAAAGAGAAGGGTTATGGCTGAGTCAAATTTTATTGTTATTGTGAGTGTAATGAAATGTATCTCAATGCTATAGTTTGTACTTTTTATTGGTTGAATTAGAGGACCAGTTGAAAATATTGGGGCCAAGTAGGGTACAGTTTTTCCTTTTTGTTGATGGTTTGGTGTATCTAATTGAATTAGTTGCCTGAGGTATTTTTGGTTGCAAAATTATTTTCATTTTTCATACAATATTGGCCTTGTGGAATAGATTTGATTGTGTGGTCTTGTTAGATCTACAACATTTGTAGTTGTTTAGTCTTATGGCCGAGGTGCACTTTTATTATGGAAATAGTTGATGGAATATTGTCATTTAATCCTTCTTGCGGTGTAGCATGTTGAGAAGTTTCTTGTGAAACATTTGGTATTCAAATGACACTTGATCCTATACAACATCATGCACTTGACTTCAAAATTCATATTCAAAGTGTGCCAGAAAAATTCTTGCAAAATTTCAAACATTTATCATTGTTTTAAACCATTATATTTTTTCATGTATTGGATCTTTGAAAATGTAGAAAAAAGACTTTGGTATGAAACATTTGATGAATAATTTACAGCAAAACAACCACTTCCAAGACATGATTTAGAAAGTAGAACATATGTACTTATGAAGCATAGAAAGATATCCTTGATGCATTGTCAATGTTTAGGTACGGTTATTTTTGGAGAAAATAACTCCTTATTCTAGAATAGTGATCTTCAATACAAGTAAATTCAGGAGAAGAGAGATCATCGTGTGACACAACAAAACTGAAATTGGACCCCTAAGGAGGAGGCTGGTGTGTCTACAATCGCTCTGTCGGCAATTTCCCTTGGTTTACCCCATTCTTTTCCTCATTTGATTCTTAATTGACTTCTTCTTTCTTGAGTTTATTTATCAAATTAGAATTTGATAAATAAATACTATCCACAATGATTGGACTTTAATTTATATTCCCGACTTTATATTATCTCCAAGCCTTATAACCAATGTTTAACTTTTTCAACACTTTGTATTTATACTCCACGTTTCTTCTTAAATAAATAACTTGTAATGAACTTTTGGCTCTATATTTCACCACCCCGGCCTTACTGACAATCACGCTCCAGGACTGTATGCTAATTATACGCCAATCGTTTAATTAAACAATTTCACATTATATAGGCCCCACCTAATATATCAATAACCAATCAAACACTCGTATCATACACGCTATCACTCACCTTTGTAGTTAACCTCGGGGAAAGTTCAACGTCGACCATAGTCAGATGGCCCTTCTCCAGAAATCAACCACTCTTGGGTTGCTGGAAAGCTTCCAGCATTCGGGCTTTAATGTGTGTGATGGCGCGGGTTAAGCGGTGGTTTTCCGGGGGTCACTTCACCATGTGTAGCATTCCCTATGGAATCGCTTCGTGAATAGGAAATACGCCTACTGCAAGCGGTGCGATATGAAGCTGACCAGCTTTGTGATTCCCTTCGTGGTTTTGGTACGGGGCTTGACCACGGGTGCAAGTCTAGTTCTGCTATCCTTTTGTTTGTTGGCCTGTGTCAATCCTCGAATTCGGTTAAGAAAGCACAACAATATTGTCTCTTTATTAAGCGGGATTATATTTGAGCAGTGTTCACGACAGGTTCTCTACATAATTTCCTTGTAGGTGGGAGTGAGTTCACGAATTCAAAAGACGAGGAAGAATGGAATTATCAGTACCCAATCGCCTCAGTTAAATAATTCTTTACAATTAGATTCGAGATAATTCAATGGAAACTAAGCTTGGAAATCAGTGCTTGGAAACAATTGTTCACACACGGAAGTTTTGTCTGAAATCCCCTCTCTACTCTCCTCTTCCTCTCTACTTGTATTCATCAGAATTACAATTTATATATAACATATGGCTCTTCGGTTCTGCGAAGGGACAGTTCTATAAATCAAAGGTCTAATTATAATAATTCAACTAACTGAAGCTGTTCGACTCCTACAACTCTAACTAGTCTAAGTAATACGAGTGTTGAGGTATTGACACCTAATTTGTTACAACTCAAATGTTTTTCGAACCCTCCTAGCTACAACATGTGGACAAAACCTCCTACATTCTTGGCTAGTGCCTAATGCCCCACTGCATCATCGTCGACATAAACCTATTAACAAAAGTGAGCAGGGGAATGATTGTATTAATTATGGCATACTAAGTTGCTTTTTCTAAGGAAGTAACATTGTAGATAACATTAAAAACATTTGTTAACTATTTTTGTTTGACCATTTGATTGTGTTTGATATGTAGAACTCATGGCGGCTAGTGTTTCTCCTCATATTAAATAATTATTTCCAAAAATTTTCTTGTTACTATTACTTTAGGAAAACCATGAAGACTATGAATTTCTTTCACGGACATACATGCACTTGGCTTGTTGTTTATGTACTTTGAGCTCTCTGAAAAAAAATCTACAAAATTTGTCTATATAAATGACCACAAAGTAATACTTACCTTTATATTTCGATAACTCTGTAATAAATTCTATTGATATATCTTCTAGTCTTTGAATATGTATGTGGAATGGTTGAAGTAACCCTGAGATTTTACTATCTCTCTTTTATTTATTATGCGACACAGCGTTCTCCTTTGAAATTTTGAATATCTTTCTTCATTCCCCTTCCAAAAAATATTTTTTGATCCTTTGAGATGTTTTAAGGAACCTACGTCCTACCATCGGAGAGACATGGGACTCCTTAATATTTGTTTATTCAAATATGCTTGCGTGCATAAAAATATTCTACATTTGCACCAGTATATCTCTCATTTCACTCACAATGCTCCATAGAGTTCATCCCATCCTTTATAAATTTTAGTTTTTTTGTTTAGTAATATTGTCATTTCCATTGGCAAGCTTCTTCTAGCCACCTAGGAATAGAAAATGTAATTGGATATAAATTTGAGGCCTCTTCTATTTAGAAAGAGCATCATGTACTAAATTTTCCTTACCCTTTTCTTGATTATCTCAAAATTAAAAACTTTGCATTTTTTATCCTCATTTTTGTTAATATTCCAATGAAATCCATAGCTTCAAAAAAAATGCTTTATGCTATCATGGTATATCTTGACTTTAAAGTACCTCCCAATGATATACTATCCCCATTTTTTCTTCATATAATATTGCTTCCATTTATTTTTTTCATACATATTAGATTTCACCAAATATTTTCTTTGCGTTCCTTATTTTAAAGCCAATGATATCCCTTATTGTGTTAATGTTACGTAAATTCCTTGTCCTAGTGCACGACACTCTACTTATGAATGTTTTACCAAGAATTGGGTGCAACCGATGTTGGTGTAGAAGACATAATAGCATCCCTTAAAAGAGAATGCCAAAGTAGCCTCATCATTCCATATAAATGACTCTTTTCTTCAAGAGATATGTGAGTGGACTTAAATGCATGCATAATTCTTAACAAATGATCAATAATATCATATGTAAGTCTAAAAAATCTTCTAAGAACCTTGATTTTCTTAGGAATAGGTCATTTTTGTAATAGCTTGCATCTTTGAGGCTCCAACCACTCTTCCTTTAAAACAATATGAACCAAATATCGAATTCTTATTTACCAAAAGCACATTTGGATATTTTTACATAAAAATGATTGTTCTCAATAATTTATATAACTTTTTCACATGTTTAGTGTGGTATTCCCATGATTTATTATAAATATACGTATTATCGAAAGAAAAACCAACACAAATTTTATAAGATGGGATCCAAACAAAATTGTTCTTAAGTCGCGAAACCCGCCGGACTTCAACGACGATAAACCATAATTCAAACCAAATTCACGTTCCAAAATAGCACAGCGACGTCGGCCAATTTTGTGATCACGAAAACAAAATGAATTACGCCTAATATTTTTCGAATTACGAGGTTAGAGTGCAGCATACGGAGAGAGAGAGTTGTGACGCAATTTCTTATCAGAGTCGCCTAATATTTCGAGTCCGGATTTCCACTGCTTGAAGCGCCCAAACAAAGATCCGCTCCAATCAATTTCTGCCACGTGTCCTCAATAAACTTGGCTGCTCTCACATTCTTAGTTCACATTCGATGGCGTTTAAGGCGATGGGACATGGATGTGATTCCTTATAATCATTAAGATTCGCGTTGTTCAATTAAGTTCCAAGGTTTCACATCAAATCGCATTAAATTTTAACTTAACTGTTCCAGATCGGACCTCCACTCCCGTTAGCGATTTTGCATGCTCCGATATGATCACGGCCTTCGGCTCTCATTAATGATCGAAGATTAATTATGATGAGGGTCCTTCGATTGCATTGCATTGATAAATGGCATTTCGCTATGGTTTCGGACGAGCGGTTCTTTGAGTTACTGCTGCACACTCAGCAGCGACGAAGGAGAAGTGGCAGTGAACTCTTTGCGAAGACCTTGCTGCATATCTTCATTTCTCCCTAGTTTGGTCCTTGTCTATCTTCCTCTATTTTCTTGGAATTTTTTCTTCTCCGAGTCTCCTCTTGTGCCCACTTCTTTAGTGAGACTGCACCCATGCCTCGCGTGCGTCAAAGGATGCGTTGCCGCGAAGGGGAGCACTAGGAGTCGACTCTGTAGCTCCTCCGGCCCTCAGCCAAGGTTGTCTTGATCGAGTCCGGTAGAGTGATTATGCAGGTCGTTATCCAAATACTAGGAGTGGGCATGGTCGGGTTGTAGGATCTGGCCACTGTGTGGATTCCCCTGCTCCTCGTTTCCCCACCGCTAGTTCACCTTCTCCAACGACGCGCACTACGCAATTTTACTTTAATTGCTCTCTCAACCACCCACGAATTACAGCTTCAGTCACTGTGGTTTTCCGCGAGGAGGCCCAAACAGAGGAAGAATGCACCCGTCCGACGGGTCTAAGCTCGGAAAAATCCGGCCAGCATTCGGGCCTTCAGGAGGGGAGCCGTGGCATGAATGTGGAGGTAGCACCTAGCGATCCTGGACCTTTCGAAGGATGGTGCCGAATCATCGAGGAGCCGGAGGAGTAGTTTGGTTAATTTGTTTTTCTTGCTTCGCGGCCCACTTAATTGGGCTGCTTTTAGATTATTTTACTGTGCTGGACCTTTGTAATATTTTTGAATTCTGTAAATTAAACGTTCAAGACTGGTTTCCCCGTATGAGGGTAGTCTTCTTAATTTTTTGATGAAAAATGTGCCATGAGTCTGGGCAATGATTTTGACTTTGGTGTAATTTTATTCCCACTGTTAATAGATTAACTTTAATTAGAAAAAAAAATGTTGCCCTGTTTCTATTTTAAACCTGTTTTTTGAAATACAGAGCCATGTTTATATGGTCTACGTATTATACTCTTTCTCTGTATATCTACAGGAACCTTTTTGCTATGAACAGGGTGGATGTTGTAGCGGGCTACTAATGGAAACAAGCGAGCCTGAACCTTACATCTCGGATGCAACAGATGGTTACCAATTTTGGAATCAAGCGAGCCTGATCTTACAAGCGAGCCTGGGTTTCTACAGATGGTTATCACACTCCTCACATGATTAGCGTTTTTCTCTGTTCAAGGATTTTGGGTACTTTAATTTGTATTTGGAGCAATGGACGTCGGTACTCTATCTATTGCTTTACTATTCTACATACTGCTATTTCACTTTCTTATAGATGCCTCGGGCATATTTGGATGCTTTCTCAAATTTGTCGATAATCTCCATGTGGACCGTTAGTGGGTTTTATATCATGTCCCTGTATGTGACATGGGGTATTTTTCTATCATTGTCTGGGGTGGGACTTCCACTTTTCTGGATGGATATTTGGGTTCCAATCTTCATATGTGAAAATGTAATGACTTCATGGACTGTTTTATTTCATATAATATATTCAAAACAACGTTTTTTCTCTTATGAAAAAAAAATGATTAATGTTTATCACTCTGCCTTCAAAACTAGCGATGCTGGTCTATGTTGTTGGTTTATTGATATGGTATGATGGTCTTTTTATATTTTGGACATATCACACTCCTCACATGATTAGCGTTTTTCTCTGTTCAAAAATTTTGGGTACTTTAATTTGTATTTGGAACAATGGACGTCGGTACTCTATCTGTTGCTTTACTATTCTACATACTGCTATTTCACTTTCTTATAGATGCCTCGGGCATATTTGGATGCTTTCTCAGATTGTCGATAATCTCCATGTGGACTGTTACTGGGTTTTATATCAAGTCCCTGTATGTCACATGGGGTATTTTTCTATCATTGTCTGGGGTGGGACTTCCACTTTTCTGGATGGATATTTGGGTTCCAATCTTCAGATGTGAAAATGTAATGACTTCATGGACTGTTTTACTTCATATAATATATTCAAAAAAACATTTTTTTCTCTTGTGAAAAAATATTTATTAATGTTTATCACTCTGCCTTCAAAACTAGCAATGCTGGTCTATGTTGCTGGTTTATTGATATGGTCTGATGGTCTTTTTATATTTTGGACATATCACACTCCTCACATGATTAGCGTTTTTCTCTGTTCAAGGATTTTGGGTACTTTAATTTGTATTTGGAACAATGGACGTTGGTACTCTATCTGTTGTTTTACTATTCTACATACTCTATTTCACTTTCTTATAGATGCCTCAGGCATATTTGGATGCTTTCTCAGATTTGTCGATAATCTCCATGTGGACCGTTACTGGGTTTTATATCAAGTCCCTGTATGTGACATGGGGTATTTTTCTATCACTGTCTGGGGTGGGACTTCCACTTTTCTAGATGGATATTTGGGTTCAAATCTTCAGATGTGAAAATGTAATGACTTCATGGACTGTTTTACTTCATATAATATATTCAAAACAATGTTTTTTCTCTTGTGAAAAAAAATGATTAATGTTTATCACTCTGCCTTCAAAAATAGCTATGCTGATCTATGTTGCTGGTTTATTGATATGGTCTGATGGTATTTTTATATTTTGGACATATCACACTCCTCACATGATTAGCGTTTTTCTCTGTTCAAGGATTTTGGGTACTTTAATTTGTATTTGGAACAATGAGCGTCGGTACTCTATCTGTTGCTTTACTATTCTACATACTGCTATTTCACTTTCTTATAGATGCCTCGGGCATATTTGGATGCTTTCTCAGATTGTCGATAATCTCCATGTGGACCGTTACTGGGTTTTATATCATGTCCCTATATGTGACATGGGGTATTTTTCTATCATTGTCTGGGGTGGGACTTCCACTTTTCTGGATGGATATTTGGGTTCGAATCTTCAGATGTGAAAATGTAATGACTTCATGGACTGTTTTACTTCATATAATATATTCAAAACAGTGTTTTTCCTCTTTTAAAGTTTCATTTTTTTTTTTTTAAATTGAACCTGCCGTCGCTATACCGACGCCTTGTAAGCGTCGGAATTGCGACAGATTAGAAACGTCGGAAGAGCGACAGTATAAAAACGTAGGACGAGCGACGTTCAAAACGTCAGACCACATTTCATCGGAATTGTGACAGTTTACAAACGTCGGAAGAGCGACGTTAAAAACGTTGGACCACATTTCGTCGGAAGTGCGATAGTTTACAAAGGTCGGAAGTGCGACAGATTGGGAAACGTCAGAAGAGTGACGCTTGTTTGCAAGCGACGGAAAAAGTGTCGATAGTACGACACTTTTTAGTTGCATCGGAACTGCGACGACATGGCAAACCACGTTTTTCCCACCCTCGAACTGTCGCTCTTGCGACGACTATGTGTCGGAATAGCGACGAATTGGCCGTCGGAATTTCCGCCAAATTTTCTAGTGAGGTCATGAAGTTCATTAATTTTCAAAAAATGTACATATGTGGGGGTATTAAAGGTCATCATTAAGGTGATAGGTGTCAATGTCAAATAAAATCCAAAAAATATCCCATGCATAAGTGAAATCGGCCATTTCATGTAAATTTGGCACTTCTACACAAGTTCGTAGTGAAATCCGTGTAAAACAATCAGAATTCGCTATGAACTTGCCTTAGATGCTCTGTTTTTGTAGGAAGGGGAAATTTTTGGTGTTTTTGTAGCATTTAGTGTTTTTTGGGATCACATGAGTCATCAGGAGATGCTGAAGTGTATAAGTAGAGACACCTGTTGGTCAGAACACTTAGCAAGGAGGGTGATTAGGATGCCAACTCATCATTTTTGCCACATCATTAAACATAACAGCACATCCTAAAATTTTGAGAAGCAAAGCCTAGATTCCAGTATGGATTTTCATCAATGGGTCATGGTCATTGCCACCTCAGACAAAGTTGTTTGGTTCAATGGATATGGTGCAAACAGAGCTAAAGAAAAAAGGCTTGAAAATGATAGTGGTGGATGAACCTGTTGTGGATGAGCCTACTGCCTCTTGAGGAGGGTAAGACATGTTTTGAGCCAATTTTTCCTTACGATGCTCCATCTCATCATTTCACATATCTATGGATATTTTTTGGAGGTAAGAAGTGGAAATTTTAAAATCTGGAAAATATCAGGCAAGTTCGTAGCGTACTCCAGGCTTGAAGCCAAGTTTTCACTACGAACTCGCTAAATATTACTTTATGTTATAATTTCCAAAATTTGTCCTAAGAGGAGTGGGTAAAGGCATGAATTTAATTCTTTCAGCCTAATTAATACCCTCCAATTAGCAGAGAATTAAAAATCATTGCAGAATCTTCCAAATGGAAAAGGCTACGAACTCTACGCTGCAAACTCTCCTGAATTTTCCTGTACATGATTGTTTTAAAAGTCAACTTAAACTTCAATTTATGACCAAATGAAAAATCATTTTGGAAATATGAAGGAAATATTTCTTAAGAAGAAGACCATCTACAAAAACCTCTCTCAGTTTTTGCAAATCCATCAGATTTTGGAAATTATGCACTCATCTTTGAGGCCTATTTTTCAGAATTTTCACTAACTGGATTTACGTAAAAATTGTAAAATTTGACTTGGAAGAGT